>JBDJHY010153841.1:2171-12801 GCA_039654485.1 Withania somnifera
ATCCGGCCGAGGAAAGGAAACTTTGGCTCAAAGCACCTCGGTAGGTATTAAAAAATAGAGTCCTTTATAAAAGATTCTTTTTACAACCACTACTGCGGTGTGTGGGGCCTGTTCAAGCTAATTACATAATTCGGGAGATTTATGAGGGCTCATGTGGTAGCCACTTGGGTGCGAGAGGATTGGAAAAAAATATTCTACGGTGTGGCTATTACTGGCCCACTTTGTTTCAAGAAGTACATGACTTCGTCCAGAAGTGTTCAAAGTGCCAATTCCACGCACTGGTAATCCGACGACCTCAGATGGAGTTAGTCTCAGTGCAGAGTGTGTGACCCTTTGCTCAATGGAGGATTGATATTGTGGATCTGTTTCCTGAAGCCCCAGGAAGGATGAATTTTTTAGTGGTGACCATAGACTACTTTACCAAATGGGTAGAGGCGGACCCTTAGCCATGATTACGGGGAAAAAGATTCTAAACTTCGTCTGGAGGAATATTGTTTGCCGGTTTGGGATACCAAAGAAAATCATTTCAGACAACGAAAAACAATTTGCAGACGATCCGTTTAAATCTTGGTGCGAAGGAATGCAAATCAACCAACAATTTACTTTGGTTGCATACCCCCAAGCGAATGGTCAGGTCGAGGTTACAAATAGGACATTGCTGCAAGGCCTACAAATGAGGTTGGACAAAGCAAAGGGAGATTAGGTAGATAACTTATCTCATTATCTATGGTCGTATAGGATGAATCCAAGAACACCAAATGGGGAAACCCCGTTCAGCCTCACGTACGGAATGGAGGCAGTAATTTCGGCCGAGATAAGGGTACCCAGCCCGAGGTCATTACACTAAGTTGAGCAAGGGAATGAAGAAGAGCTCAGGATGAATCTCAACCTCTTAGATGAGAGGAGAGAAATGGAAGCCATCTCTGAGGCCAAATACAAGCAAGTTATGGCTAAATATTACAACGACAAGGTAAAAAAATACTCATTTATGACACTTGAGATGTGCTGCTCCTCTTCGTACTAGCCTTTTGGGCGGTCTCCTTTTCAATTACCCCCATTATGAGGAGAGGGCTAAAAGTAGTTGCCTCTTGGGCCGACCCAACAGAGGAGCTGGTTGGTCTGGGCTTCCTGCCGAGCTTGATTTGAACCACTGTACCAGAAGACAGAAAGTTAGATACATAATGATAACACAAAAAACAAGTATAATTATCCATCTCAGATAACATATATCTAACTTAACAACTACCTCTAGTCACTTCGGCGGCCTTATCATACTGTATCACCTCAGTGACCTCGTCAGCTGGGTTAAAAATGCTGATTTGGGCCCTAAATAAATTCACATCATCGAAAGTGCAACGATGTGGTTCTAGATGGTCAACGAGGCCGAGGCCGGGGACATTTACCTCCCAAATAGGATCATTCTTAACCCTACCCAGGTACCATTCTGGAGGAAGATGGGTACCATTTAATTTAAAGTTAAAAACTTATCTTTCCACTCGATATTTTTAGAAGGGTTTTGAATCTTAGAATTACGAGTAGGGGAGAAAAAACACCATCGCTTTGAGGGCTCCGAGATTTTTATTGAAAAGAAATTCCTAAAAAGATCTACCGAGAGTTTTATGCCTATTTTGGAACAAGAAACTTGAAACCCTATAAGTGCGCATGACGTTAGGCATCAACTGCACGAGGGTTAAATTATACCATAAAAGTAAGTTACTTAACAAGGGAAATAAGGAAAAACGTAACCCAACGGCAATGTATTCAAAATACATAGCACAGTACCGAACAGGGGGTAAACAAGCCCTATCATAGGGACGAGAAATGATAAATTAAAAATTAGGAGAGAAGTGATATTCCCTTAAAAAAAGCAATAAAGTGTCCGCGGATAGATTACTTGCGGTCTTTTTGACTAATAAATCATGGTTATCAAGGAAATTTTGGGCAAAGTTAGAGCCAATAGGTCAGAGTCATCGCTGCCCACGCGTTAAACCTCTGCCTCATATATATCAGAAAAAGGAGTGCTAAAAGAGGAGGACGTACTTATTGATTTCGTTAACTAAGGAGGAAACAACGAACAAAAGCTCTGGAAGAAAGGGAGAGAAAAGAGTGCAAGGAGCGAAAGATATAGAAAAACTAGAATGAAGGGAGAGAAGAGTCCAAACGAGGAGTTATAGCTTACAATTATAATTTCAATACATCACTTATGACTAATAAATGGAAAAAATGAATAATAATAATGATAGCGCTATGAAACGATGGTACATTGAATATTAAGTGTACCAAAAACGACACGTTAATTGAGGGATTGATGACATGTGTAAGATAAAAAGGGAGAATGAATTAAAACACTAAAAATAAAAAGGTGAGAAAACCAGATGAGGTGAAATCCCTCCCATTCCGCTCCATAAAACCAGACGGAATATGGACTTCAGATAACGGGTACAAAGTTCGTACTGGCCTTACAAGATGAGAATTATATTGACCTCGGCCTATAACCTCGGAAAATTATCTATCTAAGATGAGCGATATCAAAAATAAAGTCAGGTAACAAATGGAGACCTCAGTCATATCGCCTCAGAGGGAAGCATGTCGAAGTAATTTCATTACAAGTGCAGTTCACCTTGGCATGTATTACCCTAGCACATCTTGAACTACAAAGAGTAATCATTGCAATCTCCGAAAAGGGATAAAGACCTCATCCGTAGTACGTTAATCCAAGGAGATGTTTCGACCAATAACGTCAAAAAAGAATTAGCACAGACCCACTCTGTGTGATTCGGTCAAATGGTGTAAACACGCATCTCGACTTCCAGAGGAGAGACTAGTGTAGAATAATGGTAATTAGATAATTACTGTATTGGATAATTACTGTTTTAGATAATTACTGTAGATACCATTGAATGGCGGTAGTGATTACTATTAATGCATTTAAAGTGGCAATAACTACGGCTGAGGTTACTCTATGATTTCAGCGCCCACTAAAGAGGCAGTTACAAGAAACAGGTATAAAAGTCACAAAAGCAGAAAGACAAATGTATGCTCACTATACTATTCACAAAGAATATTCATACACCCTTCAAAAGCTCTTTGCTAACTTAAGGATCGGAGAATTAACCCGGGGACCACCCTGGGCTCTGTTTTGCAGTTGCTTATTCTAAATCTATTGTTGTCATCCATTATTACAAGGTAGATTTGTCAGTAGAGATGTTGGTGATCTTTTAAAATTCTATCACTTAATAAAGTGATCAAGACTCCACATATATGACATACTTAAGTTCCCTCTTTCAGGTGCTATCAAGTTGAATCAAGGTATACAACGAATGCAAGTCCTGGAACATATCAAGAAAGACTTTCTTTTTTTTCTATCCTACTGTTGAGTTAAGAAAACCAAGTTACAAAGCAATCAGATCAAGATCGTGCAAACTTTGAAAATTGGGGTCAAATTTTAATTGAGACAAAAAACAATTTAGATTTCATGATTAGAACTATCCAATACATATAGAGGAAGTGACAAGTTTCTGATAAAATAGTTAGTCCGCACACTACCGTCGTTACAAGAACACGTTAGAAGGCGGTCAAATAAAGTCACAAGTAAAATTCTCTGATTATTCAAAACGACAATAGATTTGTTCCCAATAAATTTTTGAAAGCATGTTGCAATAAAAAATATATATAAGAAAAAAGTAATTCTTATTAATGGATCTTTTGAGTATAATTTTGTTATTCTCTCGATTCTTCTCTCCTGATGTTTCTCTTTATTTTGAGGGCCGTTAGTAGCTTATTTCTCGAATATAGGATGATTCAAACCACCTTGAAATGTTTTTGATCTTGGCAGCACTTAGTCGTTTCGGGTCGATTTTAAAGAAGAACTCTATTAATCATTCCTCAGAAGAACTATTTAGTTGATGTTTTGACTTTTTTCAATGCTTATTGAATGTTCCTATGATGTTATGTCTCTCCCTTATTTTAGTTGTAGGGGGTAGGTGAGAAAGTTAAATGACACTCAGAAATCAATTTAAAAGTGTATATGGACGTTGTCAAGTATAATTAACCAACTTATGAGTCGGGGTTGAATTCATAAGGAATAATGCGAGTGGCGATCAAGTAAGAACTAAAACAAAAGTACAACTACTACGACTCATTCGGGTCTAACACGTAATATATATATATATATATATATATATATATATACTAGTTCCGGGAACGTGCATCGCACATTTATCCCAAATATTTTATTAAAAAACATGTTGTAATACGATAAATTTTAAACGAGACATTGGTATTTTAATACTCTCTATAGCTATAAGAAAGAAATCAAAACATAAAATACGTAATTGCATGTATTTAAAATCAGAGACCTATGAGCTTGATATTTCTTTAGCGACATTAGACTTTAATTTAAAAATTAATATATGCTTGAACATATATTATTAATATACATACAGTAAATTATTTACCTCATAAATTATCAATTATTTATGAAAATTAAGAATCAAATTAATATCTATTATCAATCACATCGTGATCGATTCTGTCATAAATTATATCGATCTTCGTTCGTCTCAAAAACTTACATATTAAAAGAAAAATATGTTGGGGTTCTCAATTTTTATGTATATTAGTTTCTGATTACCTTTGTGCACGTATTTTCAATATTAATTGGTACTATTTTTGCTGATTAAAAATAATTGATAAATGTTAAGTGCATAAAATATTTTCAGATGTTGAGATGGATTCAAAAGTAAATTACTATTATGTGTTTAAATAGAAGTTCTAAAATTGATAACAAACAAATAGTATGTCTGATAAAAAGTGTCAATAAACGCTTTTGACCATTTATAATTCTTATGTCAAGATTTCATTATTTAGTCCATCATATGAGTTTAATAGTTTGTTTAAAATTAATATGATTAGACAACTCAATTAAGATATTCAAGATATTTATAACTGAGTAAAGGGAAGAAGATAGGATAGACTCCAAATTAATCTTAACATGACTGATATATTAACCAAGCATAAAGAGCTAGAGCAACTTATAGGAAATTATAGATTTTCAACTTTAAAAATGCCTATTCTTTTCTCACATTATCATATTCTTTTTATAATTAAAAAGTACTTACCATTTCTATAAAATATGCTCGTGTATAGTATCATCATGCATAGCTCTTACTACAAAGTAATATGTTTCTTCTACAATTTGATTTTGTATAATCTACTTCCTACTTCTAAAACACAAATAAGGCTTTCCCACTTCTGGGAACCTACATATGGAAGCAAAGTACTTTTCTTTTCAATTTCTTCTTCATACCCGAGTATTCTATATATGGGTTATTCCTTTCTTTATGCCATTTTTTAATTTCTTTCTAATTTTAGACAAAATCATAAAGAGACTCCAATCATAAATATATTTTTTTTAACCAAAACATTAATTATTTTCTCCTATAAATTTAAATTGCTCTAGTAGAAAAGAAGATAGAGGATTGAAAAATAAAATTATATTCAATCAATAGTTCATGTAGTAAAATATCTCAAAGTATGTTGTAGCTTCATGCCAAAAATTGTACAAACCCTTTCGTCCTTTCTTCTTCTGTTTTACCCTGTGAATATTTAGATCCCTCAACAAAAGTCTTCTGACTTTTTTTGTGGTGTTGATTGACATGAAGATCGAATGAAGAGTTATTATGAAATGATCTTGTCTCGTTCATGCCTTGGTCTGCACTCTGTTGCCTTCTTCTTTGCATCTGATTTACTTTTGGATTTTGTTTTGGGATGCAGAAGAGTGAGATAGTAAAGGCATATTGTGTGTTTGTTTTATAGTATTTTTAAAATTTAAAGTTGAACGTTAATCCTTTCAACTTCTGTAATTAAGTGATACATGAATAGATTGTAATGGAAAGAATTTGAAAAATCTGCTATTTACATAATATGTTTCTGAAGAGACAAAAGGCATTTACTCCAGAAAGTAAAATTAATTCTCTAATATTAGTATTTTTATAATATAGGTTGTCTAACTTTTCCTAGTCCTTTCAATAAATGAAATTATATTCAGTGTATCTAGTACTTTTGAAATTTTGTGTTTCCGATTGAAACTTAAATCATAAGCATGTGATTTTTTTATTAGAATATGAAATGCAAATAATATTCTTATATAATTAAGATGCATTTAATTCAATTGGGATTGAGGGCATTCATAACCTCCTTCACTTGCTACATAAACGTTTTTTTCTTCATAATTATTCAAAATATTTCTCCCAGTTTTTTCTTTTGCTTGAATTTGAGACATCAAATTCATAATATTAGTATATTATGATTATTATTTACTATTACAAGGGGTATTATAAATGTGCTAGAACCTCTTCAACTTTTATACCTTTTTACAACCTAGGTACGTTTCTAATAAACGATGACTAATAATAAAAGAAGTGGTGGAAAACTGTTAAAATACATCAAGGCATGAGTTACCGCCTTCATTACAAATGAAGGATTATAAAGTAAATATATCAAAGAAAAATATATAAAGAGAAATTCAACTATAATTGAACTTCAAATTTCTTATATAAATAAACTGAAATAACTTCGTATTTATAGAAAAATAGAAGCAACTTGTAAAGCTGTTTGTGGAGTTGCTATTATGCTACTTATAGGAACCTCCTTTCGGAGCTGCTGATAGGAAAATATATAGAAAGAAACTGAAATATAATTGAACTTCAAACTTCTTATATAAATAAACTGAAAAGACTTCGTGTTTATAGAAGAATAGAAGCAGCTTGTAAGTTGCTTGTGGAGCTGCTAGTATGCTACTTCTAGGAACCTGCTTACGGAGCTGCTAATAAGTTTTGATAGGAACCTGCTTGCAGAGCTTCATGTTGGAGTAATAAATGGACATCCACAATTAAGGATATTTATAACACCCCCCTTGGATGTTCATTTATAGATGATAATGCGCCTCTAAAACCTTACAAGAGAAAAATCCAGTGGAAAAAATTCTAGTGAAGGAAAAAAGAGTACTCCAATTTAGGAATACACATTTTTCAGTTGGCTCATTAAAAACCTTGCCAGGAAAATCCAATGGGATAACACTTGGCTTGGATGAAAAGGGAAAGAAGAAGTTTTAGGAGGTTTTGAATGAGGTAGTGAGAGGTGTGCCTAACACCGAGAAACTTTTCATAGGAGGGTATTTTAATGAACACATTGGGTTTTCATCAAGGTTATGTCATGTGCATGGAGGCTTTGATTTTAGGGAGAAGTACGAAGGAGGAGCTTCACTTTTGAATTTTTCTAGAGCATTTAGGATGACGGTAGAAAATTTTAGCTTCCTTAAGAAGGAGGAACACTTGATTATCTTTCGTAGATTGGTGGCCACGACTTAGATAAAAGAATTTCTCCTTAGGAAGGTAAATGTCTTTATAGAGATTGTAAAGTTACTCCGAGAAAGAATCTTTTGATTCAACATAAGATTTTGGTGTTGGGTTTGGAGATCTAGAAGAAGATGAATAAGAGACTTGTGAATAATCATTCTATGATCAAATATGATAGCTTGGCTATGGCCAATACCCTATCGATAAAAGTTAATAGATATGGAGGCTTAGAGGCGTAGCGTGGATGCAAACAGTATGTGGGATTAGACTATCAGTTGTATTAAGGAAACAATGTGGGATTAGACTATCAGTTGTATTAAGGAAACAACTAGAGAAGTTATGGGTGTCTCAAGAGGTCGATCCAGCAAGCATTAAGGGAATTGGTGGTGGAATATAAAAGTACAAGAGAAGGTAGAGGCAAAAATGGGGGCTTATGCAAAGTTGGTGGTGAATGCAACTAAGAAGGAGAAATAGATGTACACGGAGGATTATAAGATGGCCAGGAAGGAGGAAAATTTACCAGTTACAGGGGCTAAAACAATAGTGCTTTAAATCTTGTAAGCAAAATTAAAGAAAAAGGGTAGAGATAGAAAGTTAGACAGGCTTTCCAAGGAAAAATATGTTTGTAACCTTGCCAAAGTGAAGTGCATCAAGGATGAGCAAGGTAAAGTATTGGTGGAGGAGGTTCTCATTAAACAATGGGAGGGAGTATATACTTCTATAAGCTTTTGAATGGTGTGTGGGATAAAGACTTTGTGTTAGGTGATTTTGATCAATCAGAAAGGTATCATGATTATGATTACTATAGAAATATAAAGGTTAAGGAGGTTAAGAGTGATATTCGTAGGATGCAGAAAGGTAGGACGACTGGATTAGATGAGATTTCGGTAGATTTTGAAAGAGCTTAGACAGAGCAGGTATAACGTGGCTGACCAAGTTATTTAATATCATTCTTAAGAGAAAGATACTCGAAGATTGGATATGGAGTTCTATGATTCCATTATACAAGAACAAAGGCTCAAGTTGCTAAGCCACATGATGAAGGTATGGGAAAGAATGTTTGAGTTAATATTGAGGAATATTTTGACTATTTCTGAGAATTAGTTCAGATTTATGCCAAGACACTCGACTATATAAGCTACTTATCTTTTAAGGAGACTGGTGGAGCAGAATAGAAAAAGGAATAAGGATATACATATAGTTTTTATCGAACAAGATAAGGATTATGATAAAGTTCCCACAGAGGTTCTATGAAGGTGATTTGGAGGCTAGAGGAATTCTTGTGGTGTACAGTAGGTCGATTAAGGATTTGTATGAAAGATTCAAGAATCTTGTAAGAATTATGAGAGGGGACTAGAAGAACTTCTCCGTATTGTTGGGTTGCGTCAGATGTCAACCCTTAGCCCATTTTTATTTTCTTTGGTATTTGATGGATTGATGAAAATTCATAGTGACAGTGTAACGCCCCGTAGTCACACCCTGGGTGCCACAAGGGATCCTTAACCACTGTGTCACCTCATCAGCCTCAGATGAACCCCTGGCTCATGCATTTCTCTAAACACTCACTCATTAGCTGATGCATAATACATAAATAAACTTTAAGCTAGTGGACCATTTGATATTATCAAATATAATACTAATGAATATAAAAACTACAAATCAATACGACTACATCATATTTTGGAATACCTCTGAGTGCTAAAATACTAGGTTGTTAGGACAAATCCTCAGCTAGCCTTAGAAGGAAATAAATGATTGTAGCAACAACTAGACTGCTCTAATAGAAATAAAACAATAATAATAAAGTCTTCCTTGGTCCATGGGAACTCACCAATAATCTAACATCTAATGATAGTAGATATGGTCAACCTTGAGCATAAGGATGACTGGCCTGACCTACATGTGAAATTATGCATCAAAGAGTATGCAGTCAGTATATTGAATTATTGAGTAAGATGAAAAGGGGAAACTGACAAAAAATATCAACATGAACAATTATATAAGTGTAAATGGACCATGATTAAGCTATGAAATACATGATCAAATCACAGTTCAATTAATTTTTTCAATAAAATTTAAGTAATACTGACAGTGTAAGACTTAAGCTTCATTGCAGATCATAATTAGAAAAATTCAAAATACCTAACATTAAATATTTTGTGGGAGGTTCTATAACTGGCATATAAGACCATGTGAGCAGACATAGAATTAAGCAAACTACCAGTAAAGGGAGTACCTTTCCCCGTCATAGACTCAGTACCTAACAAGTAACCTAGTAAATTCAACTAAGTTGGGTCTTTCATAATAAAATTTAAGCACATGTCATCCTATGGTTGCTAACAGAGTTATGGGATCGAGTTTTTCATCCTAATCTACTTGGTGATAATGCTACACCAAAAACATAACGCATCTCCTAAATTGACCAATTTAAAGTAATTCAAATGAAAAACTGATCAAACTCTCTTGCTTAGCCTCTTTGAGCCAATTCTTTCTCATTCGGTAAAATTATGGCTGAGCCTAAACTTAGGCAAATATCTTAGTAAACTTCCAAATTTCCATATTTATGACTCAAATCGTACATATAAGCTAAACCCTCAAGTTTTGAACAAGTTAAATTTATAATATACTCAAAGTATTTTCTAAATCAATTAAATCATGAATAATAATGTAATAATGTAAGATTCCATGCAATGTTACCAAAAAATATTAATAAATCATAAAAGGAGTAAAATCTACAACTTAAGGATTTAGGATTGATGAATACTTTACAAAATACTTTGTAAAAAATTAGATTTGTAGGACGAGGGTGAAAGAAAATTCTTGTTCATAAATCCATATACCTGAAACTTGGAGAAATCCTTAGTTGAATTGAAGAAGAAGTTTGCCCCTTTGAAACTCTAGTTCTTAAGCCTTGAGAGAAAAAGATCGATGCTTTCGTTTGTCTGAGTTGTTTTTGTGAAGGATGAGAAGAATAGAATAAAGGGGTTTAGGCTTTTATACTAGTGTTTATTAATCCTAAAATGACATAGCTTTATTTATTATGGAGTGGGGAATGACAAAAATATCTCTAGAAAAAATAGATTAAAACTGGGCCTGACAGATTCCATGGTCTTAGAACCCTTCCACGTTCCGTGGAATGGTCCATGAAGTATTCCCCATCGAGGTTGAGTCACTGGAAGCATATGACATTTTATCCTATAGACCTTCCTTCGATCCACAGTCCGTGGAATGACCCGTAGAGTCATTCTACACTTAGAAAATTTTTTGAGAAA
>JBDJHY010153862.1:5290-22562 GCA_039654485.1 Withania somnifera
GATAGAGTTGAGCTCTATGTGTTGGAATTTTATCTATATTATTGGGTCGCAGGGCCTACTGGTGAATTTTTAGCCTGAAATTTGATCCAGGATTCCATAGATCAATATGAATCTTGTTTTTCTTGTCCTGACATGTGGATTACGTATTTTATAGGTTTGTGCGATTTCAATCATATCAGCTGTTTGTTGACTTCATAAACACACTTCTCGAGTATGACATCGCCTCTCAGGTAGGATACAACATTTTCTTTTTGGACTAGGTATTTAGTGTTGCATATGTTTGGTAAAGTGTCATCTGGGGGCTGGGTTATTATTTTGGAGCCCCATTATTGCTATCCTTTTGATCTATGACCTATTTTAGTAATCTTTTTCGTTATATATCTTTCTATGGGATTTGTGTCCTATATTTCTTTATTTTGCGAACTCCAGGACATAGATTGGTAGGGAGGGTAATGTATAGTGGCTTTATCCTAGAGGTTATCGCCCGGACTTAGTTGGTGTCCTAGGGGCCAATCTAGACTACTATTTTTCTATGTTTAGCGAGCATGCATGGTTATTGGATTTTGGACAGTTGGTTGAGATTTTGAGTTGGATACTTATACTATGACCTAGTTTTTATTAGTATTGTTACTAAAGGAACTTTCCAATTTATGATTGTATATCTTTCCATGACCACCGTGTGGTATGATCATATTTTCTTTAATTATAACTAGAACTCATTTTCCCTAACCATAACCGAGTTTTATCTACTAAATGTATACCTTATTGTTGGGTAGTATGTAGCTATTTTCTCACACTACCTAATCCTATTTTCTTAAATCAAAATGGTGTTTTCGGATATGCCTACATGGATGGACTGAAGTTTTCTACTGTGATATGATACATGAGCTGAGCCCGGGTTTTCGTGCGTGCTGAGCTCGGGAACTTCTTGGTTGCTATTGGAACATTTAAACTACATTGAGATTCCAAAACACTTTTACGAGGTTTTGCATGCGGGGTTCGAGTCCCTCTACAGGCCCTGCCGACTTAAGTCTCTGTGATGAGCATGTTTTGCAACCTGGAGAGGGGTATACGGGGGAGTAGTGGTGCACAGTTCGAGTCCTCCATGGGTTTTGTCTTGCGTGCTACAGTGTCAAAAAAAGAGCATGAGGGGTAACTATTGTACATTTACATTCTTTTGAGCATCTCTATACCCTTCTAATGCAGTGTTATCCTAGTTGGTTCTGGAAAATATTTTTTAGTTTCCGACCCTTTTAGGGTTGTATATTTTGTATATCATTTACGTGGAAGCTATACATACTTTATACCAGGTTTTGGGGGTTTACTTTCTATAGTTTTATTATGTTGTCTTCTTCTTCTATTCTTTATTTTCCTCTTCTCTCCATATCTTTTCTTCTAGTTTATAGTTGACACTTGGTGACTAGCCCTACGCTTGATACTCAGGGCTAGATATAGACTGGTCTACATGTAGGGTGTAGATACCATCACAATTCGATTTTCGAATCGTGACATTTTCATATAATAATAGGATTTCCTATAGCATTAATAAGGGAAAGACGAGTGTATGTACAGAAAAATTGTGTGAATGATGAGATTAAACATAACCTAAATTAAAAATGAATACTATTTCTTTTCTTGATAGAGGAACTTGATTTGCCAAAAATAAAAAAATATTAATAGAAAGAGAATTCATTAATTAGGGTTCACTGTGACCTTTTAAAATTTAAATTTAACGCGATAAAACTATAGTCATAAAATAAATGAATTTTTTGTTTCTTCTTACATTTGATTTGTACAGATAGACATTAGCTAAAAGGATAGGATAAACTTAAAATGAATATCAAGGTGATTAAAACATAGCTTAGTTACCATAAGAAAATATAACTCATCAAATTAAAATCTCTCTTTTTATTCTTATAAAAAATAAGTAAGACAATCTGTAGTTAACTATTCCTCTTCTTCTTGAATACTTTCTTAAAGTGTATTTTTTTTTTCTGTTTTCTTCCCTACTATATGTAAGCACGTTACTTTAGTTAGTATTTTCTGCAATCATTTTATATTGATTTGCCTCAAATCTAACTTACAAAATTCTTCAATATGAGTCGAGTGACATGATACTGAGCATCTGGCAGTAAAATAATTTTGTACATATGTAAGTTTTAAAAACTTTCTTAATGACTGAAATTAGTAACAAAACACTTTTGTTATTACTTGGCGACTATTTTTTTGGATAGTACTAAAATAGAGTTAACTACACTAAATTATTCTTCTAAAATGAAAAATTTGACGAACAATAATTGACCAGGATATGATCAAAATAGTAAACGATATATGTTTCAAGATAATAATATCCAATTTGATATCTAACACACCCTCATTATGTTCTTGCAAAAAATAATTACTACTGACAACTAAGATTCTTCTAATTTAAAGTATTTAAAACCACATAATTTAAAATTTCTCTACAAACAGGAGTCAAACCTAGGCAATGAAATACATAAAAACTGCAATGCAATTTTATAGCCAGCTAAACAAATTTATTTTGCCTCCTCTTTAGCCATGACTAGAAAAGAGGTGAAGATTTCTTTGATTGATAGTAAAACTAAAATAAATACCTTATAAAAGAAAATATTGAAAGAGTACTTGAATAATATGCATGAGCTCAGTGTACGTTGTGGTATTGAAATGATGTCAATCATTTTTATTTCTCGCCACGATGAACCTATGAGGTCTCTAATCAAGAAAATGTAAGAAATACTTTTCCAACATTAGGAAGTTTTCCACGTTGGTTCAATCAAAAATATGATGACAACTGAAGAGTCCAACCTACAAAGGATTGAAAAGATGACGAAAGAACTGCCGAAGGTATGGAAGGAAAACAAGATAAACGTATTGGTGCATAAATGCCAATGAAAACTATTGAAACTACTTTGTCTGATTTTCACATGGTCCAACATTGTCTAAAGAGAGATACTGGTTGATGATAATATAATGGACTGTACTGATGATTCATATGTACCTAAAACAATAATGGTGCACAATGAATTGAATTGATGATTCATATTTACCTCAAACAACAATGGCTACTCCAATTTCATCTCCTGCATTTCTTTTCGCGACACCACAAATTGACCCTTCAATGACTAATCCTTAATGGTGTATCAATGCCTATGAATAACTACTGGAACTACACTTTTGGCTTTCCATTGGTTCGAACATTGTCTAAGCTGAAATAATGATAGTATAATGATTTTTTCCAATGATTCATATTTCAACAGATTTAATGTTCAAGATCCAATCCACAACAATAATTCCTAAGCACCTAGGACTAATCTATCTCTTTTAATATGTAATATTTTGTATTTTCATATTGACCTATGTATTGTCTCTATCTTTTACGTTTTTTTTTTTCATGTCTAAATTGTGTCATAGAATCTCCAACATCTTTTTCTCTTTGTCCTATGACGCAACATAGACATTCAAAAAAGTAAAAGATAGAGAGAATTCATAGGACAATATGGACATAAAAAATATTACTATATAAAAGAGATAGATTAGTCCTAGGCCCTTAGAAATTGTTATTGTGGTTTGAGTCTTGAGCATTACTATTACTAAAATGTGAATCGTTAAACAAAGCCATTATATATCATTGTCAGTCAATCAACTCAGACAATGTTAGATCCAATGGAAATCCAAGAGTGTAGTTCTCAAACTTATTCATTGGCATTGATACACCCATTAAGGGTTATTCATTGAAGGGTTCATTTGAGGTGTCACTAGAGGAAATACATAAGCAGATATTGAAGAAGCCAGTATCGTTGGAGGTAAATATAAATCATTAATTAAATTCATTATATTATCAGCATCCTAGTCTATCTCTTCAGACAATGTTGGACCATGTAAAATCCAACAGAATAGCTTTGATAGTTATTCATTAGCAATTATGCACCATCATGGTAATCTTGTTTTCCTTCCCTACTTTAGGTAGTTATTCCTTCATCTTTTCAATATTTTTTGGTTGGATTCTTTATTTTTTACTATATTTTTTATTGAACAAACGTAGGAAACTCCCTAAACTATGTAAAAGATCGATTACATTTTCTTATCGTAATAAGGAAAAGAAATGAACGCCATTTCAATACCACAAAGTGCTCTGAGCTCTTGAGCATTATTCAAGTTTGAATAGTTTGAATTAGAGGAACTGTATGGTTTGCAACATAGTTTATGGGATAGGTTCTTTGAAATCAAATCCACTCATTGCTAATACTACTCTAAAAAATCAAAATTTTCATCTGACTTGACCAGTGAAAACATTTTGAATTAACAACTGATGAAATAAATATATCTTAACCTCTTTGGGAAAAAAATGTCCTATCTTTTCAATTTTTAGCTATAACCTGAACGGGTCTGGAATTTAGGAAAAACTGAAATATTTTTGTCAAATTAAAGTCTCTAAGCTAGTATTATATTAGTTAAAGCTAATTATCAATAGTTCACTAAGAACATGACATAAAGTATAAAACAATATTACTTCTAAAGACCAAGTAATGTCACAATAATTATGACAACACCAAAAGGGTTTTCATCTTGAAAACGCAAAATTTATTTACGATAAACATGATTCATTCTGCTAATTCAATTGAGGAACAATTTCTAAGGTTTTACTTCTATCAATAATAATTATCATAAAGTTGATTACCACTTAAGATACATAAACTTCATGATATACTATACAAATTTATGTAAAATACACAATAAACCTCAGGAAACATGCTTGGAATGGAAATCACAACATATGAGAAGGATTGGATAACCCTAGAAACTTCTACTACAAAATTACTAAATTCAAATTCGAGCGTTTTGGAACAAGGGTGAAGGGAGATTCTCGCTCATTATAGTACACACCTGGCATGAACACTTTTAAGGGAGACGATTGTTGGTGGGATGATTTGTTTGAGTTCATTGAAGAAGAACCTTAACCTTTACCCTCTAACAAGAATTCATAAATTATTTTATTAAGTTTGAAGGATGGAATTATGAAGATAAATAAAGGCCTTGCAGTTTATATACCCCCTTATTAAAATCCTAAACAATGTAGTATAGTCCATCAATGAGTGGGGAAAGATAAAAAAGTCCTTGAGAAAGATAGAATAAAAATTGAACTGAGCAGGTTTGCTGGACGTGTTGATGGTCCAACAATTGGTCTGTCGACAGTTTACTAAGCTACTTGATAGTGATGGAAGATTCTATGGAGGTATTTACTTTTCTTCAGTAGAAATGATGGACTATGAAATGGTTTGTAATTCACCTAAACATTTGGAAAAAAAATTGGAATAGCTAGATCAAGATGACGGACCATCATTCTATCTTATGGTCCATTGAATCCTTTTTAAAACTACAAAATTTCAATTAAGCTACTAAAACAAGGGAATGATTTCTAGCGAAGGTTTTATGGTCAATCAACCCAAAAGATGGACCGTAAAATGGTCCATAAGTATAGAAAAATTCCAATTTTTTGTGAAAATATACCAACTTCATTTATTTAGCTTAAGAAACTTTCAGAATGAATTTCAAGGTATAACAACCAAAACCATAAACAAGACTTATACTAGACTAGGATTAAAATTCCACAGCTAAAAGAACTTTTAGAATACGTTTCCAAGTGCATTTTCTAAGAAATGATTCTCCAGTTCCACTATACTAAAATTGATGCTTCAAAACCAGAAACTAAGATAAGATGCAATAAACTTCTAGGGAGTCGAACTACTAGTCCCAACAAGTTATAAATGACTTAGGAGAGGTATAAAATAGATCTAAACTAGAAAAATATGCAAATATAAGAAAATGACCATGAGGGTCATTGCATTAAGATAGTCGACATGAGTGTTAGGATTCTTAGTTTTATAACTACCTGCCTGAATCTTTAAGATTGTCGGCATAACTCTTTATACTAATGGATCCAATACAAGTGATACATACTTCATTATCTCAAGAATATTTTCATATGATCTACTCAAGCTTGAGCTTGGATTTCATAAATATGAGTAGGCTTGAAAAATGGAACATCAAAACTTATGCACCAAACTTAAAAAGTTAATTAATATATGTTGTCATTATTTGTATTTACGTCTTTGGGTATACTAATATTCTTCTGTAGAGGATTAATGTCATGCCCCATAGTCACCCCCTAGGTGTGTCTCACATCCTTACCCACTAAGTTACCTTAGCAACCCTGGACAGAACCTCAATTTATGGTCAGGTCTAATACTTACATTTGGAGGAAGCAATCTCAATAGAATAATACAAAACTAACAGTATCCCCATTTCGATCAATAACCATATAAATGAATGAAGATAATTCAACATCAGTACCTATAAAACATATCATTCTGAAAGCTTTTACACTCTAAGTAATGGAATGCTAGGACAAGATCACTAACTAGTCTCCAAATATAAAATAAATAATCAAAACTAAAGGCCAAGCTCTAGACAAAATAAAATCGCAAATAAAGTCCATCTCTCGGGCCATTGAACCAATGAGAATTCACTAATCTTATCTAGGGAATGCAGATCTAATTAATCTTAAGCATTCAACGACTGGCAGAATCTACATGTATAGAAGACATGCAACAAAAGTATGTGATCACTACATAGAAATTACTGAGTATGTAGGGGTAAGTAATAACAAGCTATCAAGAGTGATTAAACAATTGGGTATGAATGAATGAATATTTTAACAAAATAACTCAACTCAATAGGAAAAATATTTAAGTTGATAAATATCAGTTTAAAAGATAAATCAAGAGCATATGGTGATCTCAATAAAATGACTTAGACTCCTCAATTTATTTTAAAAAAGACTTAAAGACTCAATTAAAAACATCTTTCAACCTCTTTACTTCAAACTAAATCTCAAAAAACTCTTAGAGGCTCTATAAACGACACACTCCATAACTTAGCACGAAGTCCAGCATATCCTCCATGTCGGGTGGGCTCTCTAAACCCTACCAAAGGAAGAGGAAAAATACAAATCCTAGTGGGTCAACTAAGACAATCCAAAAAGAAATGCATTGGACCATTACAATACTTCTTATGCATGCAACACAGGTTATGAGATAGGGTTTTTGAAACCCAAATCCTGTTGGTGCTAGATATACTCTTTAGATAGACATATGAAACTACTACTAATTCTAATTAGTAGAATACCAACATTAGGGGGTCAACTAACTTAAAAATTTGTTAAGCCTCATTAGGAATCAATCCTCTTTGTTAACATCTCTTTTGACTCAAATAAATTATCAAAGTCCATTCATAAACTCAACCCTTACGACCTCAGACTCAAAGATTCACACTCTATAAAACTCAAGTAAAAATCATAATTTAGACTTTTACTATGATAACACGCTTCAACATTAAAGACTTGTTAATACAAAACACTTTTTCATAACTCTCAACTACACCCACAAAGGTACAACCTATTGTTCTCAATATAATTATCTAACCAGAGGTCGGGCTAGAATCCACACAGAACTAATTGTCTAGTTACTCAAGGTGTAGGGAGTCACTACAAGTTGTATCTATGGTTTTAAGTAACTGAGAATATAAGTTAGGGGAAAAGTGTAATAAAAAGTTAATGATTATAATGTTAAAAGTATGAGTTTAAACACTAGAAGACTTCTTTAACGATTAACCAATAAAAACAAAGCGATTTTATGGGTATATAATATTTAGGGCTAAGGATGCATGTCAATCAGTTTACTTACTAATTTGTAATTTATTATGTGGGTAAACTAGTATATCACATTTATTACTTACCTTTTTGTCAATTAATAATTAGCACATAAAGTTCTGATTAAGAAACTTATTATGCTTCTCTTTTACCTACCATGCATTTCAAATAGCATTTTCCATTTTGAGAATGGACTATTAGATGATCTAAAATGAAATGGTTGTCATTCTCATTTCCATAATTCCCAATACTATATTTGAAGCTACAGAGAATATATAAAAACCTTTAGAGTTTGAAACCTCTAAATACTAACAAGAACATGGAAATGAGATTGAACCCATGATAATTGATTCCTACAAATAGCAATTGAACATCACACATGCATTCATTTACACCCAATAGTTACACACCCCAAGCCAAGAGAATTAGCCACTCATTGAAAGGAAAGAAATGTTAGATTTGATTGCATGGAAACTACCGTGAATACTTTGTTCTTAAGATATTGTGAAACTTCATCAATTTTTTTACAAAATCAATGTATCAATGAGCCAGAAGCTAAAACCCTACCTTGTGAAAATTGACTATGAACAGAAAACAGTAAAAGAATATTTCAATGTAATGTCACCAGGTAAAATATTTAAGTTATAGACTTTTATATATGACCTAAAATAGTACATACATAAATTAAAAATTTCCTCATAGAAAAAACAACGTATTAAGTTGCATCACCAAAAAAGGTAGCAAAGCACCATTAATGCAACTTGTATTATAGACCAATTTTTAAATGCACCATTATTGAAATCTTCTTTCTCCATGGCTTAATTATATATTTTCATCTTGTAGAATCAGTGATGTGTTATAGTATCTCCTACACATTCAGCTATGCACGGAATTGGCATGCCACATCACGGATTTGTTGCCCATCTTTTCACACATTATTAATCTGGCCGAGCTTTTCTTATTTGGCAACATGTCAATCTAAACAACAATGGTGGATGCTACTTTAGCGATTCCCTGAATGTGTAAAATGCTACTTTTGGTTCTTTTTGCTTTATTTTCGCAAGTATTTACCCTCTTTTGTGTTTATTCAACCTTCAACAGGTCTTGATTGCATTCCTTCTGAAATAACACATAAATCAAGTTAAAATGCATTCAAAAAGGAATTGAGGACATGAATTATTCCTCAAAATTACACTTAATGAGCGGTAATTTTCCATCTCATTAAAATCACCCAACTTAAAATTTTGTTTTTCCTTAAGAAAATCAAAACTTCAAACACATATAATACTACAATTGCTACTATTAGGCAATCTTAGTGATAGCATCAAACTCTTGAAATTCATTCCACCTACATGAAATTTGTACAAATTGGTACCTTTAACACTCTTTCCCTAAATAAAAAGCTTCAAGCATTGACTAATTATGTCACCAAAAAGTGAATGTGCTCATGGTGATAAAATAAAACCAATCAATGTTAGTAATGCATTCAAGTGAATTGCCCTCTCAATAAAGTAGTCCATTTATCACACAATGTAAAAATCATCACATAAGGGATTAATGAGGCAAGCACTTACTCTCAAAAGATGATTTTGTATAAGAAGACAACACCATACACTTTTCCTTATGTTCTACTTCAACACTTGTGGTTCGTTAACTTTTGATTTCACAAAGGTCTTTATTTATTTTATAATGTAGAATACAGTTTTGGTAGGATTAATTTATGGATAAAATGACTCTACAAACTCGAAGAACTAAGTTTGACCTATTCTTTTCATTAAAACCTTACTTGTTCAACTCTGTTTTGACCCTATGATTTTGTGTTTCTCTCATTTTTATTTACTACTAGTATTTAAAAGAATAGATGTAGCAGATCAAAAGTATTTACATGTATCAGACTTTTATTTATTACCTATTTTTATAAATTACAGATGGGTATTATAATCCTAACCCTTTCGCAGCTCCAAGTTACACACTACAAAGTAAACACCCCTAAGTTAGGTGTTAATCCCAAGTTTCATACAAAGCCTCGCCAAATGCTTCAAGTTGGTTATGGTTCTAAAGGGTATTATGAAGATTAGGTCATATCTTGAAATAAGTATATCAAAGAACTTGATAAGCCTCAACTTGTTGCAAGATTGGTCACTCTGATCACCATGTTTACTCTAAAGGGAACAAGAAGGTAAATCTCAATGCAAAGAGCAGTTCAATTCTCCAACTTTACCTAGTCCAACCCTAGATATAGAACAATATTGGATGTTTTAGGTTTCCTCAAGTACAAAATCCATTTTGAATCATCTTGCCACACAATTCACTCGCTTAAATCGTCATTCACAACTAATCAGTTATGATAGATCTACCATATTCATTTCAAAACTACTATACAAGAATAATACAAACAATACATGACATTAGTATTCACAACACAATTCTTCAAGAGTTCAGATTTAACCACAATTAAAAATGAAGGGCATGAAAAGAGTCTTGGGTCTAAGTCCTACTCTAATGTATAGTTCCCGTAACAATATCCATTTAGTCTAAGCAATGCTAGTTAATTCTTGATTCACTGCTACTCATATGAATAATAAAAAAAATAGTGGGGCTATTTATTGTATACATCCTATCAACTAACTGGACTTTATTACGAGACTATTGAATAAAAAGTAAAAAAAAATGCTAGAGTGAAAGAAATTAAATAAATAAAAATAGTAATCAACATAACTACAAACTGATCATCTTTATAATACAAATCAAAATCCTCTCATCTAGAATATCCAAAATACCATAAACATATCAACAACCCAAAACAAAGACCACCTAAAATACCCCCATACCCACAACAAAATATGGAATTTTCCTTATTGCCAAAAGGAAAAGTAAATATAAATTGTAAGAGGGCCCCCCAAGCATGATATAGTCAGGAGTCTCATCATATGGGGTGTCAGTGTCTTTCGACCCACTAGTGCCCACCTATGTGGTCTCCTGAACAAACTTACGCACATCCTACTATAGTGTATAAAGCTCGATCATCTTACATTGTGCCTGATCTAAGTCTTTTATCTCAAGGAAAGTATTAGTGGTTTAGGCCTCAATAGCCTCTCCAAAATATAACTAACCATCCTTCTCTATCATCGCCTCAATATCAGCAATGGCATCTATGCCATCAATAATGTCTACCTTGTCAACCCCAACAAGAAGCGGTAGTAGCACTGTCAACAGTGTTAATAGGAGGTTCAGAAGTAGAATAAATAGACATACCTAGAGCAGGAGAAGCTAGAGGTGGCTAGTCAATCGACTCAGTTAATAGATAATCTATAGAGGTCAATGCCATGAGCTTATCTGTCATCTAATTAACTAAATATTGTAGATCTATGATAGTCTTATTAGTACTAAACTTTCGTTGCTTCATTAAATCATGTATCTCCTCTTTAATATCATTAATATAATGATCATATATAGAAAGAAGGTCATGGAACTTCTCATTCTCCTCAATAATAAGGTCATGGCCCTTTGTAATTCTGCCTCCATCTCAGTCTGAAACCTCTCCTAAGTTCTCAAAGTTTTCTACATAAACACATGGACTCGTTGAGTGAAACTGTATGCTAGTTGGCCTATGCATAGCATGTCTGCATGTGATAGCACATAAGTAGTAGAGGATAACACCTACTTAGATTAGTGGAGCTATATCGACATAGTTGTAGAAGAATCAGGTACGTTTGCTTGTGGTGGTGGCTGGACTGATGTGGCCCTAATTGTATGCTCAATAGTCTTAGTGTCTAAATGTTGGGACAACTGTAGGTGGTTCCTGTGGTATGCCCCACTATGTCTTCATAATCTTAGTGATTATCCACCAAATATCAACCGTCAACTTAGGCTCAATAGTTATATCAAAACTATAGAACAGAACTCTATCCCACCTAGAAAATCTATGACCAACATTGGGAATAGACATAAGGTGTTCCCCTATTGTGTTCTAATGGCCATGATACGCCAGATGATCATAGCCATGATCAGTTGATTCTCATCTATTAGGAACCCAACCATTATTGTGGTGTAATGTCAAGGACTATATCATGTATCGATAGACTAAGGTTACCACTGACAAAGATGCGCCAGTAACATCCTACGGTATTTGCATTCACCTTCAATGTCTTAGAACCAAGGGCAAGCCATGGAGGTGAACCATCACTAAGAATAATGGCTAGCTACCCTCTCGACGTATCCAAGTGAATCTCTACATCTTGGGTGTAAATATGGGAATGGTGATAGTCATATCCCAAGACAGCATTGACAATATTATTGTCACATGGTACCCTATTACCTAAAAATCTCATAGATGACATGGCTAAGTGCTTTTGATCTCTCTTTTTCTCAGGAAACTACTCACTGTACGCTTCATCAATTTCCTCACCAAAGTCAGCTTGTAATTTAGAAGATACTGAAGATACCACCCACAATGTTTATTTATGGAAGCCATCATACATACATATTTCTCGGTGAGCCTATCTGTAGCCAACCTCTTCTTTTCAATAATATTCCTTTGCTCTGGAATCTTCAACCTATTCAACACCTTATTGGATTTTGTTCTCAAGCGATCTTCCCTTTTTTTTCCTCTTAGAGGTGTTGTCACATTCTTCTCCAAGGGCCTGTGGACCGTAGTCATGGCCCGAGCCGCTTCTTCTTCTGATATTTCTTGTTCCTCAAATTCATTTTCTGGAGATAGTATGGAGACACTGTTAAATTTTGTAATGTTTGTGTAATTTCAGTGACTCTCTAACATGATCGACGAATCACTGATTTTTCACGTTGCATCAATGATATTTCACTTTGTTGTGCAATACTAGTTCTTTCAATTTTTACAATGACATGCCTAACATAACGTAATCACAACATTTAAGATATTAAAGCAATGGTGCTCATACTTTCTCATGTACTATCATATATTGCACAGAAATAAAAAATTTCTCATTTAAAACAATTCACAACTACTTATTCAACTTATACAAGGGTACTATGACTTCCATCTCCTAACAAGTGCAATTAATACCCATATGTTTCTTATTCAAACAAAATTTACTAGATATGACGTACATCCACAATTATTCTTAGTTCAAGAAGCAAACATGGATTTTATAGGTTTCCACAATCAATTAACCATTTCTTCAATAGAATCGTCATTTATAATATTAAACAAGTTATTCGTGATCGACCTAATCTAGTTATCATATCCCAAAGTAGAATAAAAGTAAGGAATTTTCTAATATGATGAGAACATGCAAGAATTTGATTGGTTTTCACAAAAACAATGGGAAGAATAAGAAATCAATTATTAGATTAAGGTGTTATGTGATTATTTATAGTGATGGGTGCCTTGGTAACTTAAAAAGAGTTTTATGAAAGAAAAATCATTATTTAAAATAAAATGGTTTTACACCCTTAAAATTGTTGCATGTACGATCAATAAGGTAACTTGAAAAATTAGTTATGCCTGGTGCATTGCTGATCAGGTTTGTGACACACCGATTTTGCAACCTATCACCTAATATAATAGTTTCTTTATTTTTTGGAAGAAATTTCAGTGATTATACAACTTACAAAACTATTTGTAGAGGCTCACCAATTTTTCTCCTTTTCTACATTTCAGCTTTGTTCTTCTCACTTTGGTTTATTTTATTCTGCCAACTCTTACTTTCCTGCATGCTAAGAACACCATCATGCCACCTATAAAAAGGAATAGAAACAAAAACACTAGTGTTGCCTCCCAAGAAGCACCTTAGTTATCATCGTGGAATGACATTGTATTGGCTCTCTTGCTCAAGCTTCATTGAGGTATTCAACCTCGATCATGTTTACTATTGGTTGGTCCAAAAAGTAGTTTTTCAATCTCTATCCATTTAGAATTAACTTGATTCCATCATTTTTTGTCAAATTTCACTTCTCCAATAGAGTGGACCTTTGCTACCTTGAATCTCCCTAACCATTTCGATTTCAAATCTTTAGGGAAGAGCCTCAACCTAGAGCTAAAAATTGTCACATCATCTCCCACTAGGAACTTTATTTTTAATATCATAACATCGTGTTATCTGTTTATTCTCTCCTTATAAAGAGCCTAACTTTCATAATTCCTCAAGAGAAGCTTATCCAAATATTGTAATTCACCAATACGGGCTCTAGAATCATTTTCCCATTGCATGTTCAATTTCTTATTTCCTAAAAGAGCCTTATACTCCAGCTCCACCGGAAGATAGTATGATTTCCCATACACGAGTGTATAGGGTGACATCCTTCTTGGCGGCTTGAAAACCATGAGATAAGACTATATGGCATCATCAAACTTGTGTGCAGCCATCATCACTAGCATTCACCATTTTGCTAAAATCTCATTTATCTCATCGTTGGTCACCTCCAACTAACCACTTGCCTGTGAATGGTAGGATGTGTGAACTTGTGCTTCACCCCATGCTTGGATAGAAATGAATCAATAAACTTATTATAAAAATGTGTTTCCCCATCACTAATGATGGCCCGGGGAGTCTCAAACCTTACGAAAATATTCCTTTTCAAACATTGGGTAACACTTCTTTCGGTATCATGTAAAGCTATGGCTTCCACCAACTTCTACCTATAGTCCTAAGAAACTAGGATGTACCTATTCTTGAAGTATCACATAATTGGGCCCATATCAATTTCGGACACATCAAACAGTTCAACTTCAAGTATTAGCATAATTGGAATCCAATGCCTCCTTGCAACTCTCCCTTGTAGTTGACAAAGATTTAACCATATAATGAGGATCATTAGGAAGCGATGGACAATAGTAGCCATTTTTCATCACCTTATGAGAAGTACTTATCCCTCCATGGTGTCCTCCAAACTATGAGGACTGACACACTTTCATGATTTTCTGATTTCAACCTCCGAAACACACCACTGGACAATACCATCCAAATATTCCTTACATAAATAGGGTTCATCTCAGTAGTATAATATCATATATTGTAAGAATCACTTCCTCCGATATAAATTGAGTCCATCAGAAAGCACCCCACAAATAATGAAATTCATAAAATATGCATACTGTGGGACCATTTCTCCTGTAACCATCATTACACTTTTGCCGAGAAAATTTTCATAGATTTCCATAACATCTCTATCCTTCATGTTTGCTTTTAGCAAGGATAAATTGTACACAACTTGATTCTCATATACCTTTCGGTCCTTCACCTAAAAACCAAACACTGAAGTAGGAGGATCAACCATATCAACTTTGGTTTAGCCTCCTTCTTTTCCTTCAAGTATTGTACGACTACATTATCAGAATGAGCCACCAGTTTTGTACCAAGGACTATTGCCAACAATTCTTGTTCGGTCACTGTATATTACTTTAGGCATCATTCATAGTCTTTCTTGCATAATATATTGGATTGAATAGTTTTTCTTTCTTTTACCCAAATACCACTCCCAAAGCAAGCCCATTGGTATCACACATCGGCCCAAAGGGATTTAACTAGTCACGATGATAGGAGTGGTGGTAAATGTCTCCTTCAATGCATTAAAGGCATTCAAATAACTTTCATCAAATCCAAACATAGCTTCCCTTTCAATAAGCTTGTACAATGGAAGCACCATTTTAAATAAGTCTTTTATGAATCACCAGTAAAAACAAGCATGGCCCAAAAAATTATTCACCTCCTTCACGTCGTTGGAGGTAGAAGTTTTGAAATTACTTCAATCATCTCTTGATCGACTTAGAGCCCCATTTTTGAGATTTTATGCCCCAACACAATCCCCTTTATTACAATGAAATGGCATTTTTCCCAGTTCAACAGGAGATTGTTTTCCTGTTTTCCATGCATCTCTCAAAAGCCATTAGCGAGTGTTCCAAAAATTACTATAAGAAGTCACTAAAACTCCCCATCATAATTTACAATTCATCGTAATTGCAATTTAATAGTACTATGGAAAATCACTCACTGAAACTCCCCACTTAATTCATCTTACCCACTTCTTCATCAACCACATCAATGACTAACAATACTTCCAATCGTGGTGTTGTTTCATAGATTTTCATATGTGAAAGGTTCCTACCTCATCGTTCGCACTAAAAGTTATCTCACCCCTCTCTTATCTACCAAAGATCTTTTGGTAGCCAAGAATGGACTCGTAAGGATTATGGGGACATCATTATCCTAACTCACAATCAAAAATCAAAAAATATGTCTAAAAGATAAACATGCCCACCTTCACTAGAATGTCATACATAATTCCTTCCAGTCTTTTGATGGACAGGTCGTCCATACGAAACCACATGGTAGTAGGTGGGAGTTTCTGATGTCCCAATCTCTGAAAAATTGCAAGCGGCACTATAGTGATGTTTTCTCCTAGGTCACAAAGGGCCTCCATAAATTTATAAAATCTAATGGTTCAAGGTATGGTAAATGCCCTAGGATCCTCTTTTTTTATCACAGGAGAAGCTATACATGATTACACTGTAGTGATGTAAGACTTCTTCTGTCTCGAGGTCTAAACTAATCTTCTAGGTTACTAATTCCTTCATAAACTTAGCATACCCTGTTATTTCTAACAACGCATCTACCAAAGCGATGTTCATTGATAAGGAATTGAATATCCACATGAAGTTTTTGAATTGAACATCCTCATCTTTCTTCGTTTCCTTTGGGAAAATGGTAGTTTCACTTTGGGAAATGACTTAGGAGAAGAAGACTTTCCTCTTATGTTATCGTTTTGCTCATATCCCTTCTTGATCTCCCTGTATAGGGTAGCCACTTTCTTCACATCCATAATCAGATCCACATTTTCAACAATCCGAGTATCATCAACCTCTGTCACTTTCTTTGGCTCATTTATTTTTTCAATATCTTTCTCTCTCTCCTATCAAAAACTTCCTCATATTTAATTAAGAAGAACCTTCCCACTTTAAGTAGTGATGATCAAACAGTATGTATCATCTCATCTAGGGGTGATGGTATCGCTGGAAGAACTCCATTCAGTCTTGGGTTCAATTTCATTGATAGTTTCCCGATCAAAGCCTCTAACAACTTTATAGTTGCTGAATGAGATACAATTGTCTGGCTCTTATGAGACATGCAACCTTCAATACGCCTAACCTCTTTTTTGGTGCCATCCACTTTCTCAAGTATTCTTGCAAGCATGTCTTCAACCTTTGAAATTCAACAATCCTACAGAATCGTCCATATTTTCCCTCTTATTTTTTTGTATGTACCGTTCACCATAGATTCTTTAATTACAATCTCCGTACTGATCTTCTCAACTCTTTCCATGGTTTCTATCTTCACTTCAACCCCGATTCCCACCTTGCCGTTGATAGGAATGGAGAGAACCCATTGTCATGAACCAAAATTAGGGTCATGATGGCGTCTACAACCATCAAGTAGAAAATCCTAACCCTACAACCTGGATCAACATGTAATGGGCTATATACACTCGAATCACCCAACATAGAAATAAAACCATAAGCAGGTATAAGTAAAAACAAAAGAGAGACAAATTCATATACAACTCAAA
>JBDJHY010153863.1:0-12800 GCA_039654485.1 Withania somnifera
AAAGACAAATGCAGAAAACCAAATACAAACACATGAAGTAACCAGTCTTATATATGTTTCTCCTCCAGTACCCGTAGGTCCAGTACTAAGAATCCATGGAAGGATACCCTAAATATACCCATTATATCTCTCTGCTGTATTATACTCCCCACCTCATGTCGCCTGAAAGCCCAGAGGCAAGGTTCATGGAGGTACGCCCACCACATACAATCTCTACCGTCAACATAACCTCACATCCCAAATCACAAAGCCTCAAGGGTCTCAAAGTCTGGCATCTCATGCCTTATATCAATGGTATCATCAATCCATACTCGATAATTCATGTTGTACAATGCCTCAGTATAACGGTATCACCAATATCCTCAATAGATCAGGTATCATCAAGTCTCCACAACCAGTAAGTGTGATAAGTGTCAAAAAACTATACTCGATGTCGTACGATGAGGGACTTCAGTGCCAATGGCTGTACTCACTGCCGAACGGAGTCAATCTCAAGTCCCAGCATTAATTAGTCAAATGAAATTTTTCGATTCTGGAGTGTAAAGCTGGGCTAAAACAAGTAAAATAGTATTACACAGTGTTCGACGCAACACCGAGTCTAAAACAATTTAAAGGTTATTGCTTATATTATTATTAGAATATTATAATTTATTAGTTATTATCCTTAACTTTTATTATTACTAAAAATTAGCCTCTAGCCATCATGGCTCAATAGTCAGATTATGATAGTAGCCCAGCCCCAATGTACTCCGATCGGAGCCAAAGGCCCAACCTTCCATGTCATAAATGCACAACATATCAGTAAGAATACATATAATCATGTAATAACAACTACCTATGACCTGCATAGGTTCCGATGGACAACTCCTAAGTCACAAGCACCATATAAATCCCGATACCAAAATATATATCAATAAGGGAACAAACGAAATAATAGTACAAAATCACTATAACCACCTAGATACCCAACCCATGGATGTTATTTAGTAAAATTATTAAAACTCTAAGCCCATAGATATCCCAACAAAGCCTACGTATCGTTCGATGATAAGGTGCTGCAAGCTCACAATATTACCCAACTGATATCAAATGATCTCCGACTTCTTTGAATCTTTCATAAAAGTATTTGATATATCAAACGATTCTAGTGGTACAAATTATACTAAGTTTCAGACTGGGCCTAAATTGGACTTATAGGGCCCACTTATCAGAATTGAAAATAAACTTCATCACAGGGTTCCCAATAGTACCAGGAACCCGTGCTCCAAAATTAAGCACAATTCGAGTGCGGGAAGGGCTCCAAAATAGCCCAAATAGATTTGACTATGATGGGGTCAAAGATATAATCTTTATAGGATTAAACATTGGAATTTGGTGAATTAATCATACTACGCAGAAAAATATACTCATGGAATGAAGACTTATGCAACAATATACGAATTATGGCATGAGTTATCAACTTCATCAATTGGGGCCATTAATAGAGGAAACTAAGAATTTCAAGAATTAAAACAAAGAAGAAACTTACCCAAATCACGTAGAAGTCGAAAGGCACCTCTTGGGGATTTTCCTCAGCATTTAATTGATGTTTGGATGAAGTTTCGCACAGGAACGGGTTAAAACATAATATTTTTGTAGAAACAAAAGTTGGGGGTTGTGCAAGGGGTTTTTATATAACTGTCAGTGAATTATACATTGAGATAGCGTAAAGAAAGATTGTGGAAGTTATTGGAGTAGTGTTATCTGATGAGGAGTAGCATAGGTATGAGAATTTTACAAAGACGAATCCCCCAATATTAAGGTGCGTGAGTTGAGGAGGCACATGAGTTTTTGGCTACTTGTTGTGAGATACCTGAGAGTATTATACTTGAAAACTTGTATGGAGTTCTTTATAATACCTTGTATTTGTGTGGGATGGCACGTAAGTAGTGGTAATATTATTTGAGTGATACGCTAGTTGGATTTCCTCTGATAATCATGGAGGTTCTTTCATTGGTATCTTATTATAGGTATGTTTCTTGGAGTGTGGGGAGGAGAGTAGAAAGTGATTTGAGAGGTTGGTCCAAGGTTATATGTTAATAGGTGAGTGTGAAACCCATTTTTATGGTTTGTCCAGATATGTTGGGTTACTTCTTACCGATCCAGTTGAGAGTACTCATAGTTTTGCATGGGGATTGACTTATATGCTTCGTGTTTATGTGCATGGCTCCACATGGATCATCCTTTTAATACATGGTTGAGGTTGCTAAGGTACATGATATTATGGAGAGAAAGGAGTTTGGAGAGGTAAGAGGTAAGAGGCCCTACTCATCAGTTTAGTTTTTAGTTACTTTATCTCGTGGTAGAGGTACTTTCAAGATGAGTGTTTCATCTCATTGAGAGAGAATGATTCAAGAAATGATTCATACCTTAGAAGGTGGTTATTTGGGTGATAGTTCAGTCAACTCAGGTCATGTTTCTCATGGTTTTCAGTAGAGAAAAATAGGTTATAGTAGTTATTTAGGTTATACTTATGGATATTTGGATTATTTTCTAAGGTCGTGCCTGGAGAGGAGACAAGGAGGACCCTAGTCTAGTTCTTAGTATCTATAGAGCACCAATGTCTCTAACTAGAGGACCTACGGGCCCATGAATCCAAAATCCCAAACAAAGAGTATTAAAATATTCCCCACATTGTAGGTAACTCATACCCAAAATTTAGATAAGAGGAGACAAGGAACTATAGTAAAGAATAAACTTTGAGAAATTTGGGGAATTTCAGGTGAAATTTGAAAAAATTAAAATGGAAACTTACAAATAATTGATAAAAAATGGAAGAAACCAAGTAACCAACGTCATCCAATAGCTCATGCAAAGACCCACGAGTTTTAATAGAAGTTTTAGAGTGCTTGGGAATGGAAAAGTATAAACAAATAAGCTAAAACCCGAAATTGCAGGTATTTATACCTGCTAACCAGGTGCTCTATGCGATTGCGTAGCTTAGGCCTACGAGCACAAGCCATAGGAAAAGGTTCATTGCAATGATGGGGTTAACACACCGTAATCTAAAGTATAGGCTGGAGGCGACATGTGATCGCATGGACTTTTTCCGCGATCGTGAAGAACAAAAAAAAGCTTTGTTTCTATTTCATGACGGGGCCTGTTTTCCTCTCTACCTCTCCTCCTATGGGAAAGATACTCCATAGATCATGCATGTTTAAGGATAGTCAGAAAAGATGACCTAGTAGAAACAATAATGTTGCAATCTAGCAACTATGAACATCTAAATCATGAACAAAATGATGGATACTCTCTGCCTTAGTAGAGATATAGGTAGAACCATAAGAAGATAAATGGTGAAACTCTGTTTCATACTCTGAAACTGATAAACAACCCTTCTCAAGTCTAAAAAACTCCTCCCTCCTATCATCATGTATGATACGAGAAATGTACCTCTTTAGAAATGCATCAAGGAATAAGGTCCAAGTAATAGTAGTAGTGTCTGCTGACCTGGTATAAAAATAAGACCTCCACCACTACTTGGAGAGGTGGCCCAACCGATATACTATGAAATTCACACCATGAGACTCAAAAAAATTGAATTTATGTAACCCCTCCGGTTATCTATCGAGAAACTATCTCATTTCCTCACCCAAGAAACCAGAAAACCTCAGGGGACTCAACCTTAAGAACTGACCTTACACCTTTTGATATAAGTGAGACATAGGCAGGTGATATGGCATAGGTTAAACCAAAGACAAAGTAGACAATGCAGTTGATGGAGGTGGATAAATCGGTGATGGAGGCACCTGAATAGGAAATGCTTAAACAAAAGGCGGAACTCCCAAACCATAAACATTCGGTTCTAGAGGCACACCTATGCTGAAGGAACTAGGGTATGAAGTTTGAAACCTAACTATCATCTAACCCGACATACCTCACAACTAGAACAAGAATCCTCTCATCTTAGGAAATATAGATTGAACCAAAACTGATATTGGAGAAAATGGAGTTGTTCCCTGTGACATATGTGGTTGTTGCTATAGTATAGGATTGCTATAGTATAGGATTAGGAATAATATTCAAAGTTCTGAATGGACAAGTAGCTCTAGCTGGGGTCACTACTCAGGCATTTGTTGGACCTCGTCCCTTACAAGGTCAATTCCTAGTTGGTGCTCTAGTTTCATTATCTCCTCCTGCTACTGAAGATTGTGTACGTTCCATATGAAGAAGAGTGAACAAGAAAAATGAGATTTTAAGAGACCAACTATAATACACACTTGATACAAAAGTAAAAAGAGAAGGAATTCATAAAGATGTCCCTGTAGACTCTTGAAGATTAGATACAAATGACTACACCTGATTCTAGAATCAACGTCGACTGATAGTACCGGTCTGCACTAAAAGATGCAGAAGTGTAGTATGAGTACCTACAATGGGTAGCCAGTAGGCATAATAGGATGACTGGGGATATATAAGAAATAAAGGAAGTAAATAGGCAGAAAAATCAAAAAAGTAACAGAAGACAAACAAGTATCACAGGCATAGAAAACTAGCTAACGGGATACCGAAAGGTAAAATATCCTAGATACTAACTACTACAAGGAAGATTCCAGAAAATAAGTGAAACAGTGTACCTGGATCCATGCTCAACTAATAAGAGATACAAATAAATAACAGAAATGATGGTATACTAGTAACCTCGAATTACAAAATTGGGCAGAAGTATAATTACAACAAGTGTAACAAAGGAAGCATGAATGGGATCTCGTAAGACCTAGCCAACAATGATACAAAGGAATCCCTCAAGATCTAACCAATTAATAATAGTATCTCATAACTAAAATGGGAAGAAATAACCTCCATAATATCTCATGTGAATAAGAAATACAAACAAGAATCAATGCAAACCTATGGCACCCTATTTAAACAGAGAGTACAAATAACAAACAACACTAGCAAATAAGATATGCAAGAAAATATGATGCAATGATGATAAAGTAAGTTTGTATGCTCCTACTTAGGTCCCGTGATGCCATTCAGGTAGGACCACTTATAAGGCTGCAACCTATATATCTATACTCCCCCGTATACCCTTTCTCCAATCACCCACAAGTCCAAATTGGTAGGGTCCATCAGAGGATGAAACCTGCATACAAATCAAATTCTGACTCTAGGAGTATCCAAGGCCTGATCAAACATCAACACTAACCACTCGTACTAGGATTTGCAAAAATAAAATGTAGAACTATAGTATGAGTACGAAAAGTAACTAGTACGCAGCAGGCTATACCGACTGGGAATAGATAAGAAACAAGAGCAGTAAGTAGAAAAATAAAGAAAATAGGTAACAGAAGTCAAACAAGGATTCAAAGACACAAAAACCTAGCTAAAAGGATAAACGAAAGTAACATGACAAGGAGGATTTAGGCAAACAAGAGGAAGAACATACATGAATCCATGCTCAAATAAAAAGAGATACATTAAATAACAGGAGTGGTCGTATTACAGGAACCACAACCAAAAAAGTTTGAATAAGGCTAACTACAATAAGTATAATCACAAAAAAGGCATGATAAAAAGTCATGAAATAAGCCTAACAAATACCACTTACAGCATCAACGGTAGAACATACCAAGGATCCCGTAGGATATAATCTTCCAAAATTCATATATAGCAGTAGAAATTAAGTAAATAAAAAAATTAACACACAAGATGAATGAAAACCCTTAATACCCCATCCTACCAGAGAGTACAAACAACAAATAGCACAAACAAACAAGGTATGCATGACATGATAAAATAATAGTAAGGAAAACCCATACGCTTCTACCGCAACCCTCGAGTTCGAATGGTAGAACCACATAAAAGTCCTCGACTCGTATACCTCTAATCCCCCATATATACCTCCTTTGGTCGACCGCGAGCCCAGATCAACAGGATCCATGGGAGGCCACGACCAGCATACAACTAACTCATAAAGTAAAAAATAACAACATAATCATAAAACATGTCTCAGGCGATATAAATATAACTCGTATAAACACTAGTTGTATTTGGATCTCTAACTGGTTTAGATCAATACCAATGTCAATGACCGAGTCCATCCACAACTGAGACTATATCTAAAATAGTATCAACGTCTAGCCCATGACCGTGACCAAGGCTAGTAATAACTCTAAATAGGTATTAATCTCAAATTAGACTTCTACTATTTAAATTGGTAATCAACTCAAATTTTCTCATTTTAGGCTTATAATGCTTAAAACGGGCTCATATGCCAAATATCTCAATGAATAATGTTGGCCCTGCCAAGGCACAAATTCTATAGAGCATAACCAACTAAGTTGAATATTCAGGACTCACGGATATTTTCCATAAAACCCACTATCGATGTTTAGATTCATGTCAAGACCACTCAGGGTCAAAGGGTAAATATAATCAAAAATACAACAACAATACGTAATCAAGAAGTGGATTAAAAAAGCGGACAAGGTCATGGATTTCAACCTAGAAATCCCAACCCAAGGATGTCTATTTATCACAATTATCCCCCATATAAGCCCATCTTAAGATCGTAAGCATAGGCTACCTGTCATCCGATGAAGCACTTGCAAATACTGTATAGAAAGAAGCTCGGACTACTCTAAATAAGTGAAATGTGTGCAAACAAACTCTAAAAAATTTAAAACCATCAAAAACATAATCTACACATTAATACAAGTCCAACAATACCCGTTAAGCTATGAAAATAGTCAAGATCAAAATATGAATCAAAACAGGTCCATTAGCCTACAAATTTGAAAACCCAAAAAAAGATTATCAAAATGTTCTCTACATCATAAGGAACCTATACCCAAAGTTTGTATCTAAACTGAGCAAGATTGAGGCTTGAAATCATGAATTAAAGTTAAGAAACAAGCTTGAAGAAATATGGGTTTCTAGAGTGAAACTAGATGAAATTCAAATGAAAACTTACCAAAAAGTGGATAATAATCGAAGAATTTAAGTTTTTTAGAGTCACCCACAAGCTTATGAGAAGTCCTAAGTATTTTAATGGAGTTTTAAGAGATTTTGAAGAAGAGGGAAGATGAACAATGGCTAAAATTTTAGGATTTTAGCCTTTTATATGATGTCCCAGCCTTTTGAGCTATCAGTGTTCCCTAAGACGACCGTATAAAATGGCCAGTACTTGAATTAGCACTATCAGTTATCGAAGAGCAATATTATACTAAATAGGGATATTTTCAAGAATTATCACCAACGACACTATTATAGAGCGATGGCACTAAATAGAGGGAAACGTTTAGTGCCAATGGCACCAAGGGAGTACGATTGTGTCAGCTGCGATCCAGGAGAGCCAACACTATCAACGCCCCTAGAGCTCGTTTGTGCTAAATGGAGGGAAAAAAATTAGCATGATCATATTAAATAGGAATTGGCTTTATCGCTCCCCTTACCACGATCATACTGAACAAAGTTTAACTACAAAAGCAACTAAAAGTTTGCAACTTTTCAAAGGGCTTTTTGGTCTCCAGGACCAAATGGAGTCCAATATACTCAAATCAAATATACCAATTGCATGGAAATGATATTTTAGATTCAATGGTGCATACAAAATTTCTATTTGAGATTATTCTGATGAAATGTTAACCAAATTCAATATTTTCCAAGAATCCAACTTCCTAACCAAGTACTCAAAATGAGCCCATATGATTCGAAACCTGAACAAACAACTCATCTTACCCAAACTCGACATTATGGAGTTGATGGCCAAATTATATTTTCAATCTGAGGCTTCGATCACAAAATGACCACTCAAGCTCCAAAATGACAATACAATGGACATAAAACACATAAAATCTCACAAACTCAAAACCAAAGCTTTCGAACTCAAACCAATAGCTCATGTAAACTAAAATTAACATTTTGAGGATAAAGGAATTATCATAATTCCATTCTAAGATTATTTTCACAAAATATTTATTAAATTCAAAGATTTCAATGTCAAAGGCTCTAAAATAGGGAAACAGACATAAACACCGAATGAACAATTTGGGAACCAAACATTGGTCCCCAATAAGTCATAAATGACTTAAGAATGGTACATAAAATCTATAAAATGCAAGAAAATTCAAAAATAAAAAAATTACCAATAGGGTCAATACATTTTAGCAACTATGCATTCTAGTTTTGAGTACATAGTAACTCATCTTCGTTCGGTAACGTAGTTTCTCAAGAAAATCTATTCGTAATCCTTCAGTTAATTCTTGAACTATTTAAATGTTCGGTGCTTCTATCATCCTCTTCTACGGTCTATTTGAAGCCCATTTCTTGAACTAGTAATGCTCATCTTTAAATCATGAAGCCCCAGTATCGTCAAGGACCCCGATTCAAATATCATTTTTGAGTTTGATTAGCTGGTCCCACGGGCCTATTTTTGGACCTGAAGTTCTTCCTATCTTTAAAGTAGTGTATAATCTACAGTTGGATTCATGTTGATGCGTGTATCATTATTTTTCTATTTTTTACGCCATTTGGAACATTTTCAAAGATGGAAAACTAATTCTAAGGTCTTATAATTGATGTAACATTGTTATTTAGCTTTTTTTAGGTTGAGTTATCTTATCTTTCCACTTTTACCTTTTATGATATTTTTCTACTTGTTTCTTCTTATGTTAGATTGGATTTTGAGCGATATAATATCATTTACCTCGTGTCTCAGTGGTGGCCTTAGTTATGACTTTGAAAAGTAGGATGTGTTGGGTTAGTTTTTTGGGTTTTACCCTTAAGATTTGGTTGGTTTGTTCTGATTAACTATGATAGATGTAGACTAAGCCTATGAAGGGTTAGTAGAATAGTTATAGAGCTATTTTATTGTGCATTCATGTAGCGCACATGCTAAAAAAACGTATACTGTTATTTTACTACATTTTGGGGCTGCAGTACTGGTATCCCTAATTTTTTAGAAACTGTGAATCTGAGGGGCCCTTTTTGGTTAATAACAACAAAATTGTTGTAAAAATTAGATACTAACAGATTTCTATAATGGATACTAAATAAGGGATTTTCTTAACTCTACCTAGCCCAAATAGATTATTTTCCATCGATTTCACTCAATTTTTATGTTTTTTATTCAAAACCCTACACTTGGCATCGAGTACCTCACCTTGCTAGTACTTGGAGTTCTAGTTTGAGGGCGGATAATGAGCATATCCGATTACCATGTTTTAGTCCTAAATCTAATAAAATATCTTTAATTGATACTTTAATATACTATTGGTTCAGCGCTTTTGACTTAAGGGTATGTGGTTTAGAACCTACATGGGCCCAGCCAAATCAGGCAACATTTGGCGGAGGGTGTTTCTATCTTGGAGTTCCATGTGTCCTGCCTTCATGATCCTATGTCCGGAGGGGGAGCATACTCCGTCACTTGGTACCACTTTCTCATTATGACAATTTTATTTTCTTGCACTCTTTTAATGGGAGTACTCTTCTATCTATTGATGGGCCGGAGGGTGAGCTTGCCTTACTTGTACCTTCCTTGATTATAAGGGATCAATAAGGTTTTCCTTCTACTTATTACATATTTTTTCTCCTTTATTTCATTGATATTTTAGATGGTTGGTTACTAATTATCCTTACCTAGTGGACTGTATTAGTACTTTATTTATTCTAGACCATTTTTTATTAAGGTTAGTTACACCTCCCCACTCTCCGCTCTTCTTTTCTTATTGTCCTTTTTTAGTGTTTTTAAATTATTATGGCTGAAAAGACCCCGGGGCATGTTCTCTCATCCTTTTACCTGTGATATTGCACTATTTTTGGAAAATCTTATGACTTATGTTTACCTTGTACATTCTCTGTGTAAATATCTCCCTTTATTATTTATACTTGTTTTCTTTGACTTATTTCCTTTACTTTCTGCTATTTACTCTTATTGCATCTTTTATGCACCTAGTCGGCCTATGATGCCTATTGAGTACTCATTTCTTAGTGAATTAGTACCCAAACTACACTTCTGAATCTTCTTGGTACAGATCCTAATATCAGTCATTGTCATTGATGCCACTAATCGTGAAAGCTTTTGAGCTTTTTGCAGATTCAAGGTGAGCTCTCGGTACCAAGGTTACCTGCTTTTACTTAGATGGATTTTGTTTATTTTGAACTTTAGAGAAAACCTTTTATGTTTTACTGTTATACTTTATTTACTTTGTATCTTAGTGGATTCTATATACACACAATACAAGGTTATGGGAGGATTTATTCAAAACTTTAGCTCGTTTTTACTCTTTTTTTTTCTTTTTCTTTATAGATGTTGCTTTTCTGTATTAGTTCTTACTTGTAGGCCATGTGGTAGACTATTACGTGTCGTTTAAGTCTATGGAAATTGTTTTACCTACATATGGGTCACAAATTCCATCATGATTTGTGAAATTGAGTCACGGAAGCATGGTATCAAAGCCTAAGTTTACCGGTATTGGTGATACATGATCCATTATCTAGAGACTCCCGCAGATAGGTGAGGATACGTTTGTATCCTATATTTAAGAGGCTAAAGTGGCATTCTAGGAATATAATGCTTTTTTAGATCCTATTTCGTGTATGTATCCTAGTTGATTTCATAATAATATCATTTGTTTATCTTCATCTTTTCATAGATGATATGCACAAGATCGACGGTCATGGATGAGGGAGAGCCTTTCTCCCCAACAACTATGGCTCTATTGAGGGTTCATGCCAGAGGTCGACTATGAAGTCAAGAATATTTCCTTTCTACAACACTTGTAAGAGCTATAACACCACTTAGGACTCTAGAGGTAGATGTTGAGACAGAGTCGATTCCAGATCAGTAATCAGTTGACTTACTACCTCAACAACCAGTAGGCTTGGGGCCACTTTAGGAAACACTAGTACCAGCACCATCTCCTACTCCAGATGTCAGTTGTATCTTACTATAGTTATTAAGCATATTCATGGGCCATCCAATAGGCGAGGCCCAAACGTTCACTCAAGTGGCAGCCTTGGATGCATCTAGTTTAGGAGTGTAGGCTATTGTTATGGCTCCCCTTCTTAGATCTTACCTATTTCGGCCTTTTCTCATCCGCTAACACCATCAACAACTATGACATAGGTAGATCAAAAGTTACAAAGTAGATTAATTGGATATTCTTAGGTTTTGTGGAACCCTTAAAAAGGATGCCCATGGATTTATAATTGAATGCGGGGAGAGGTTGTATAACCTTAGCTTATTTGAGATGCTTGGAATGTCTTAACTATATTTCATATAAAAGGGACTAGAGAAGTGACACGACCTAGAATTTGGGTCATGATGGCATCTAAAATCCTCCGGTAGACAAGCCTATCCCTACAGCCCAGAGCTACTCGACAATGGGCCATAAATTCTCACAATCAACAACTCAAGCAATAACTTAGCCAATAATATACAATATAGGAAGTAGGAAAGAAGTATATACAACCCAATTCTCAAAACTTGGTATAATGGAATATGGAGCTACAAAAAAGAGTAACCAAAAGATAAAAATATACAAGTACAGCTCCAATAAAAAACACTACACTAGGCCTTCTATGAAAAAATAAAGTAGGATAAAAGAGAAAGGAAGCCACGATCATCTCGAATGACAAAGCTCGTTGTAGTATCCACAGATCAGCAATGTCAACCCAACACGATCTTAGCATCTCCGATAACCCCTACCAGTATTTGCTTGACTAAAATGGTACAAAAGTACAACATGCATACCAACACGGGTATCCAGTAGGCATCCTAGGATGACCTGGCTAAAATAAAATACAAGTAACAAATGGCGAGGAAAGTAAAACAGGTCTATCATAGTAAGGAAATAGTAATATACTACCTACAAAGACAAAAAAGGGAGTAAGAGATGAAATGTATCTACCACTAATAGGGATAAGTACAAGAAATATACAGATAACCTAGGCACAATTGTCATACAGGGCAGATGACCAACAAATTTGCAAAATTTGAAATAAAAAAAAGGGAGCATACCTGAACTCCAACTAAGCGCCAATACTAATTTGACCACGAACATATCATCAAATAATAAAGCATAAATATAAATGCAACTAAATACAGAACAGGAAATAAAAAACAAATGTTCCTGATGCTCTACCCTGTTAGTAGGCACAAATAGCACAACAAACCCATCATGACTCCCCTTAATCCAAGTGAGCACAAACAATATGAGAATAAATGCATATAAGTGCGGAAAAGCAAATAAAAATAGTTCCATATCATACCGGGGGTCTCTGCCCCAAAATTTCCATTATCAAGGTCTATGCCCCGGAGAAGTTCGCCTCTAAATCTAATGCATGGTATGTGCCCCAATAGTGCCAATCCTGGGGGTCTGTGCCCTATTAGTGCTAATCTCATGGTCTATGCCCCGGAGGATAGTGCCACTAAATCAAATGTAGGGTATATGCCTTAATAGTTCCAATCTCAGGGTCTATGCCCCGGAGGACCGCACCTCTAAATCAAATGCAAGGTCTATGCCCTGGAGGACCGCACCTCTAAATCAAGTACAGGGCCTATGCCCATCAATGCCAAATAGTACCACGCAGTGCCGATGGTGTACCAAGTAACTAGGTGAATGTTTAATAATCATATTTTGTTATATTCAAAAAATATCACCTTGCAACTAAGTGGTCGTGGCATAAGTATATGTATATGTAGTAAAACCTCCTTTTCATCAGTTAATAGCCTAGGAAAAAATTCCAGTTTTAGTGAATTTCGAGTATACCAATACTGTAGCCCCAGGCCATGCCCATGCTTAATTACCAGA
>JBDJHY010153880.1:1358-12799 GCA_039654485.1 Withania somnifera
AGTAGTTAATTTGACACTAATACCGGATTTTGGGTAGATTATGTTATTCTTTAAGACTTTCAAAAAGTATTATTTTTATCTTGACTTTTGATATACTTTCGCATTTAATGTAGTAGTCCTCCGCTTCACCTTTGGACTATGGGGTTTGGTTCTTCTGCTGGTGATATAGTAGGTGCCGTCATGATCCGTGAAATTTGGTTGTGACAAGTTGGTATCAGTGCCTAGGTTTATCAGTGTCAGTGAAAAAAACCAATGTCTAGTAGAGTCCTGCGGATCGGCACAAAGATGTCTGTGGCGTATCTTCAAGAGGCTATACAGAAATTTAGGAAAATTTACTCCTTCATTTGAATCTTGTATTGTGTGTATATCCTTGACGGTTTCTTGAAATTCACTCTCATTGTCATTACTCTTTCGTAGATGCCGCACACACATTCAACCGTAGCTAAAAAGACAACTGAGGTACCATCTGGAGTTCCTACTCCAACTACTATTGCAGAAGTTACGCCAGTTCCTGCAACACATATTACGGCACCAGTTGTCATCATCCATGAAATCGGGTCGTGACAATGATACATGATATAAAAGTCTAGGGCTAATGTGTGATTCTAGCTTGGTCATGATATTGATATAATATGAAAGGTATGGGATGATGTGTGATTTCCAGCATTCCTAATGTACATCAAATAGACATGCATAATGTTACATTTTATAGCATAACTTTGCATATAATTTGACTTATGTACACGGTTAATTTCATATTCCATGAGCATGTCTGATGTGGTCTATCTTTTACACTCACTTGATGTGGATATTGAGTGGCTCCACATATTTTTTTAGGTTGATATTATACGCCCAATATTGAAAACTATAATGAGATTATAGGAGTAGTTGTATTCCCTATGTGATGATATAAGTTATATTTTCTTGAAAATTGAAATGAAAAGCCTTTTGGAAGCGTTTAGTAATGGTGACAAAATACCTTGAGTTATAATACATGGACAGATTGGTCTCAAATGTATTATTATTATGATGTTTATGGAATTAGAAATGACAAATAATTTATTTGAGTCTATTCTTATTAGTATCCATCTCACGAGTTTGTACCTCGGTTGCCTCGGATGTACCCTTTCTACCATAGTTGCACTTGTTGGGTGGGAACTAATTTAGATATTATGGACTAACCCAAAGAGGTTGTAGCCTAATGAGTAAAATTTTTCCATGGATTATGAAACAGAATCAAGGTGGGAGGCTTACCTCTAAATAGGAAAAAGATGAGTTGTTTTACTTGAGTCATTTGGATTGAATTCACTTGATAGCCGATGTATTACATGGATTTGGCTAGTGGTACCATATTTGATACTTCATTATTTGGACATATATTTTTTATCATATATCAATCATATATTCTTATTATAAACTACTAGATTATGGTGTGATTTGAAGATCAGTTTCTGGATGATTGTGGTTGGTATGATATGGTAGTTGGTGCTTATCACCACTTTATTTTAGAGTTATATTGGGAATACTTGCTTAGTATATGTTGACTTATTTTGGGACATACTCCCTTTGTTTATACACTTGTGTAGGTGCAGATCTAGTATGCGTTGATTTTGCTTCCAGATCAGGTCCATGGTTTGAGATTATTGGAGTTTAGGTAGCTACCTTGCTTATCCAATGGATGCCCAAAGTCTTTATGTTTTTGTTTTGGATCCTATTTGAGGATTTTTGAGATGTTTGAGACTTTGTTTTTATTTCATCTTTGTATCAATCTTTATTTATAGGTTATGCATTATAACACCAGTTTTGGGTGGTTTATTAGTTCGATTTTCCTATTGTACCTTCTTTTTTTTTGTTATTGACTCATTATTTTTTACATTTACCCTTATAGAATTATATAGGCTTACTTTTCTAGGAGGTTTGAGTAGGTGCCATCGCAATTTAGGATTTTAGATAATCATAAGTTATTATTAGAGCTCTAGGTTTGTAGGTTCCAAAGTTTAAAAGACAAAGCTTAGTAGAGCCTCATGGATAGGTACAGAGATACTCCTTACTTATCTACAAGAATCTATGGAACACTTAGGAAGTGTTCACTTTTATTCATGGATTCGTATCTCACACGATTTATTTATTTGGATTTTGAGATATGGTTTGTTCTGTGATAGATAGAGAGGAATAGAACAGTTACAAGATATGAGGTCATTCCCGCTTCAGTGAGGGAACAAACTACTCGACAGGACCGAGTTAGTAAAAAGGGCTGAGGGAGATTCTTAGATGCCATTCTAATAAATGGACATACTAAAGTAGTCTTCCTTGAGCTTGAGTTCATGTTGAAGAATTAAAATCATCCCCTGATACTATTCTAAACCATTGCTTCAGGATATTTTTAATTTAGTATTGGGTATGTTGGGGACTTTAACATAGGCTGGGGGTGTAGCTTGCATACCCCAGGGTTCGTAGGATTAAGTGAGGGCTTAAACGTTATATTAGCTTTAGATTCCCATTGTACATAATTCTGTGTGACAACCACCTTTGGTTTAAAAATATAATAGGGTACAGTTACAAGGTGTGGGAGGCCCGAGAGCGATTGAGGTTGAATTCTTAGATGAAAAGCAGCGTAGGTATCAAAAATTTTTAAAAAATGTATCTAACTTAGTTTCTTATCGGGATGCTTGTGAGCCCTATGAGTTCTTAGATATTTGTGTGAGTTGTTAAAAAGTTTGAGGCTACTAGACTTAGACAGATTTCTTTGTACATGCTTATAGTTATGTAGGCTAGCCTTAGAGTGGCGGCAGCCTTACGTGAGAGACATACCGAATCGGTCTTCTTCGGTCACTTGGGATGAATTTTCTTAGGACTTCTATGATAGATATATTCCTTATATCATGAGGAAGGATAAGATATGTTGATTCAAGAATATAAATTAGGGTGATTTGACCATGGTAGAGTATGAGATCAACTTTTTTACATTATCTAAATATGTTGGTTGATCTCACCAATACAGATGATAGGATATGTCAATTTTTTCATAAATTGACCAACATTATCCATGTGTCTATGTTCAAATTCTCCTTTCAGGGGGCATCTTATTTAGAGGTAGTCAGTGCATCTAAGGAGGATGAGATGATAAAGAGAGATGAGTTTGGGGACTTGTGAGATAAGAGGCCTCATTCATTTGGTTAGTTTTTAGAATCTTCATCCCTTGGTTGGGGTTCATACATGAGGACTAGATCATCCCATCTACATAGCTCAGTTAAGGTTGCAATACAGATTTTTGAGAGTGGGTATGCTGGTTATGGATCTTGTAGCCTTGGACAAGGTTCCCATGGCTTTCAGCATAGGTAGATAGGGTAGATTAGTTATTCAGGTTTATTTGGTTTGTTAGAGTAGCCTATATCACCAATGTCCTATTTTACCATTGAGATCAAGGTGATATGCAGAGGTCCTACCCATATAGTATTTAGGGAGGACCCTAGACGAGTTCTCAACATCCAGCTAGAGCACCAGCACCTCTAGAAAGAGGTCGGCTAGAGCACATAATGGTAAAGGTGGTCAGACCTCTAGTATAGGTGATGGTAGAGCTACAGTTCAAACATGGTAAAGGAGATGTTCCTTTCATTAATGCTATGTATCGTTGATATGCATTCCTGAGTAGACTAGAGGCAGAGGCCTTCGATGTATTGATTATAGATATTGTCCTAGTACTCCATCGACCTTCATCAGTCTTATTTGATCTTGGATTTACTTATTACATGTATACCTATTTTTCTTCTAGATTGGATATGATGAGAATTACCTACCTTTACCTTTACATGTTTCTACTCATGCGGGTGATTTCTTAGTGGTGGATGGGGTGTACCAATCTTGTGTTGGTATTATGGTAGGGTATGATACTTAGGTAGACTATATTATAATTGATATGTTATATTGTGATGCCATTCTAGGTATGGAATGACTTTCTCTGCATTATTCCATCATATATTATTATGCCAAGATCATCAATTTATATATACCTGGTATTACAAAGATTGAGTGGAAGGGTTCTAGTGGTTACTATCCTTGTAACGTAATTTCCTTTATTCCTTTGTCTCTCTTATTTGTGATTTATATTTGATATTGGTGTGGATGCACCATCTTTAGAGTCTATTCCAGTTTTATTTGAGTTTCCAAATGCCTTCCCTACTGATCTTCCAGGTGTTTCTTTGGACAGGGACATCAATTTTGGTATTTATTTGGACTCAAACACTAAGCCCATCTCTATTCCTTTGCATTATATAAACCCAAGTGAGTTGAAGAAATTGAAAGATTGGTTGAGTAAGGAGTTTATTAGGCTGAGTGTGTCATCATGGGGTGCTCCTGTCTTGTTCATGAAGAAAAAATAATGGGTCTCTAAGGATGTGTATTGACTATAGGTAGCTGAACAGGGTTACATTTATTAATAAGTATCCCCTTCCTCAGGTTGATAATTTATTTGACCAATCGTAGGGAGCTGCATTATTCTCTAAAGTTGAATTGAGGTCCAACTATCAACAGTTGAAGATTAGTGATTCTGATATCCCCAATTAAGCTTTCCAATTTCGTTATAGCCATTATAAGTTTTTAGTCATGCCATTTTGGATGACTAATGCTCCAACAACATTCGTGGAGTTGATAAATGGTGTATTTTGGCCTTATCCTGACTCATTTGTGATGGTCTTCATTGATGACATTTTTGTATATTTGAGTAGTGAGGTGGATCATGTGAAATATCTGGGGATTATTCTACAAAGGTTGAGAGAGGAGAGGTTATAGGTCCTGTTGTCGAAATGTGAATTTTGTCTTAGGTCTATTACTTTCATGGGGCTAGGAACTGAACCATAGATCCTGATAAGTCATAAATTACCTAGGGCCTTCATCAATAAGTCTAAGGAAGATATTATGGTTAAACCAACTAAGATTATAGTTGTTCGTGGTTGTACTAAGCCTACTTCTCAAATATAGATCTGCAGTTCTTTTGGTTGATCTAGTTATTAAGAAATATATATCCAGGTCATGCTTCCCTTACAGCTATGATAACTTAGTTAACTCAAATAAATGCAGCTTCACTAGTTGAACGAGTGTAATGAGATATTTTAGAGGCTTAAAGACTTATTAACTTTAGTTGTTGTGTTGATTTTGATATTGAGGGTGATCCTTTCACCCATGTATTCTGATGCTTCCAATGTTCGATTTGGGGGGAGGGGTCTTTATGAAAAATGTGAATTTTATAGTCTATTCTTAGAGGAAATTGAAGGTTTATGAGAAGAATTATTCTACCTATGAGTTAGAGTTGAAAATCATTGTATTTGTTTTGAAGTTGTGGTGACATTATTTTTGTGGGGTCCATTATGAGATGTTCACTAATCATGGAGCCTCTAGTATATTTTTAGCTAAAGGGATATGAATTTAAGACATGTCAGTTGATTGAGTGTTTGAAAGATTATGATATGACTATTTTTTTCATCCTAGTGAAGAAATATGATAGATAATGATTTGAGTAGAAAATTAGATAGTACGGCTAGAAATCATTATGTTTGTGTTGAAGTTATGGTGACATTATTTTTGTGGGGTCCATTATGAGGTGTTCACTAATCATAGGAGCTTCTAGTATATTTTTAGCTAGAGGAATGTGAATTTGAGACATGTCAGTTGATTGAGTTTTTGAAAGATTATGATATGACTATTTTGTTTCATCCTATTAAAGAAATGTGGTAGATAACGATTTGAGTAGAAAATTAGATAGTACGCTAGTATTGCTCTAATTTTTATAAAGGTGCAACCTTTGGCTAGAGATTTTCAGAGTCTATCTAATACCCTTGTTCAATTGCGAATCTTAGATGATGGTGGAATCCTTGCTTTGGTAAAAGTTTGTTCTTCTTTGAAAGAGAAGAAAAAGGAAAATAATTTAAAGATGGAAAATTGCACATTATAAAGGATAAAGTATTAATAGGAGAAGTGTAGGAGAAAATTATTCATTCTGATGGTGTTTTCAGATTGATAGTAGGATTTGTGTACTTGTAATGACCCTTCTAGTTATTTCCGTCATATTTTCTTACATTTTAGAGCTTTCCTGTGGCGCCTGTGTGTCATTTATGTCTTATTTATTGGTTTGGTTCCTAGGTCATTCGTTTGGTTGTTAAGTCCATTTTCCTATTTTAAATCCTTAACTTTTGATATCATTGATTTCGGTCAACATTTCTTGAAAACGATCTCAGGATTGAATTCTTAGAGGTCCATTAACTACAAAACATGGATTTCATTCTAGCTAAAATCCGTGTTTGTGTCAAGAAGCCTTCATTGTGAGTTTATATCATTTTCTATTTTTTGAGCTTCCTAGTTCATAAATGGAATTTGATTAGTCATCATGTGATCAGATCCTCGGATTAGAAATTTGACTGTGCCATTAGCTTCGTAATTGGGTTAGGTGAGGTGTTTGTTTGAACTTTAAGATAGCCAAACTCATCTTAGGTATTTAATTGGAATTAATGTAATTTAAGACAGGAGTTTACTTTAGTCAAAATTTAATTGAAATGATCTTAGATTGAAGTTTCAGCAGCACTATTGAATTTTGAATGTCGTGTACATACGGTTGGCATATTTGGTTTGTGTATATCAGACATTGTTTGGGCCCGAAAACATAAAATCTATCTCCTAAAAGTTATAGATTTTCAGAATGTGGTGAAACTAATATTTGTTTAGCGTGATTGCTCCAATTCTTGATTTACTCAATTAGTGCAATAACAGTTTGAGCATGATCGCACTAGTTTTATTTCCCTAGCTTAGCGCGAACATGAACCCCTAGTGCTTATAATGTTGGCATGCCTTGCTGGCGCGATCATGCTCAAGGGACGCCGTCAGTGTTAATTCCCTTCTCTTCATTTAGCACAGATGGAAAATCCTAAAATTTCCCCCCTGATCCATTCCATTAGCGCAACTGTATCAAGTAGAACAAATAGCACTAAATCATTTCCTGCTCCTTTAGCGCGATGGTGCTAAGGACTGTTACCTGCTATATAAGGCTAAAATCTAGAAATTTTAGTCATTTTCATCATCTTTTCTCTTCATCATCACTCTGAAACCTCCATTAAAATCCTTGGGTATTTTGTGACTTTGGAAACTTGATTTCTTCAATCCTTACTCAATTATTCATAATTTTTCACATCTATTGCATTAAATATCACCCAAAATCCCCATGTATGTTCTTAACTTTATTTCTTGATTTCAAGATTGATCTTTCTCGGTTTAGCTCCAAATTAGGTATGAGTTACGTACAATGTGGGGAACATTCTTAACATTTTATTTAGAGTTTTGAGTTTGTAGGCTAGGAGGCCCATTTTTGACACATATTTTTACCCCGACTATTTTCATAACCTTTTGAATATCACTTGACTCGTATTAGTGTCTATATTATTTGTTTGCTAGTTGCATGATCATTGGAGTTTGTTTTGATTTTTTTTTTTTTTGATATTTGGAGCTTTCGAGGCATCTCCTATTCTGTATTTGTGAGCTAGTCTTTAGAGGAAAAGTAGGCTACGACTTATAATCTTAGATTGGATTATATGAGAAATAAAGTACTAATTAGCATCCTTAGGTTGGTAATTTTATATTGGTACCTTGACCCTCTTTACTTGTTTAGTCGATTTTTATTGTGTATTTGTGTTGTATTTTGATAAAAATAAATTACTCTATGGCCCTGAGTCGTCTGAATTGACTCTAGAATATAGATGGTAGGATTGTTGGGAATATTTATGAGTCTCAGACATCAAATTAGCTTATTATGCTTATTGTAGTGATTTCAAGCTTGTGTAGGACCGACAGGACATTTTACGGTTGTTACCTATAATTGTGCTCATATCATTCATGCATGTCATCAATATTTTACAGATAATGACTTGCATTAGTTCGAGATTTTGATAATGAATGTTGAAAATATATATTTTCATATGATCACAGAGATTTTGATATTACCGGATGATTTATTTTATGTTTTTCTTAAATTATTTTAAGACTCAATTATCGATTGTCTTATTACTACTATTGGTTTCTACTATTATAGTCCATGACTTAATACCTTGGACCGAGTACATGACTTGTTAGAACTTATAGCTTCGACCGGATATTAGATATTGAGTATCAGCAGTTGCCTGATTTTAGTAATGGCCGTGATTGGGTATGGATACTGATATTTTGAATAATTTAGACTAGCTAAGGTTGGCCATCTACATGTGAGACCTGATACAATCAAGCCATTTTCCCACACAGTACGAACTCCTGTTATGACAATTACAAATATGTGCGGTCTTTCCCTACCATGGATCATATCAGCACAGGCTAATTACGTAAGTGACCGGGGGAGGCGTATCCAATAGAGTAGTATGTATACAAGAATAGTGGCTAGAGTCTTGAATTACCAAGGAGCAATCTTTGAGCACCATAGGGTTGGTGGACTATCTTAGAGGATACCCATTCCTTCGTGGAAGTGGAGTGCATTCCCATGGAATTCTTTGTGTGGGTGGTTATGATTCGATTTAGGTTATTGCGAATAGTTTGACTAACTATGCTTATGTTATTTTTGTCAGAGTTATTTTACAACTGAAAAATTTAGCAGAGATTTACCTTCAGTCGGATTGTCTATTTTCATGGTGTCCCTATCTTTATCATTTCTAAGAAGGGTCTTTTTTCACTTTGCACTTTTGTTAGGAAATAAAGCATGTCTTGGGTACTCAGTTATATTCGAGTATAAATTTTCATACTCAAACTAATTGCTAGTCTGAGTAGATGATCTAGGAATTAGAGGAATTGTTATAGGACCATGTTATTAATTTTGGAGTTCGTTGGGATAAGTAACTACCATTGACAGAGTTTGCATATTATAACAGTTACCATTCTAGCATTCAGATGACACCTTTTGAGGCTTTATATGGTAGGTGATGTATGTCCCTCATTGTTTGGTTTGATGATTTTCAGGTGAGGGCCCTGTACATAGATTTTCTTTTTTGATGTTATGAAGCAGATCTGGGTTATTCACAGTATAGAGTTGACAACCCAGAGCAAACAGAAAAGTTATGCAAATAATCGGGTTCGAGCCTTAGAGTTTATGAAAGGTGATCATATTTTTCTTAAAGTGTCACCCATGAAGGATGTGATAACATTTGGAAAGAAGGGCTCAACCCCAGTTTAATTGGCCTATTTGAAATTTTAGCCTTTCAACCTAGTTTATTAGCAGTACGTTCTATTTTTCATGTTTTCATGCATCAAAAGAACATTCCTAATGATTCTTATATAATTAATTCACTATGATTTTATGATTTTGGATCTGGACTTTACTTATGAGGGGAGACTGTGGCTATTCTAGACCAATAGATTAGAAAGTTTAAAACCAAGAGGATTGCTTTAGTGAAAGTTTAGTGAAAGCATTATCCAGTTTCATTCTCTACATAGGAGATTGAGTCTAATTTGCATGCTGAATATCGCCAGCTTCTTGAGGCTTCAGGTACATTCTATTCCTTTATTTTTGACAATGAATATGGTTTGTAGTAGCGGATTATGTAATAACTATGAAGGTCATTTTTGACATTTCTTGAAAAATTATCATTTTCCCTTCCCCATAGTTGCCTTGGTTGATACCTATTCAATCTATGTGATTAAGTTTTAAAATCAGAGCAAAAAGTTGTAATTTAGAGAAATTTAATTTTGGAAGCCTTTAAGTTGAATTTAGTCAACATTTGGAATTTGATTCTTAAAATGTATTTTTTTTCATTTCATTAGCTATGAAATGTGGAAATTGGTTTAGGAGGACCTTTATTTTTAGTTTCAGGATTCTTTTGGTGATTATAGTTCGTTTCATGAGATAAAGTTGAGTTTTAAGGACGAAGTTTGAATTTGGTCAATATTTATTAATCGTGCACTCAAGTTTGAGTTATTGATTTTGATAGATCAAGGAGGCCACTTTTGGTTGGAGCAGTGTTTAGATAATATTTAAGGTCCTTGAGGTATTTTTGTCTTTGTGGCTAAGTTTCGATTTATAGTAGCCTTGGTGGATATTGGGTCAAGCCGACCTCGAATTCTAATTTTAATGGTTCCATTGAATCCAAAACATCAAATTTAGTTAGATAAGCTAAATAATCTATGTAAATGGAATTTTGAAATAATTTTGAGAGTCTAATCGGAGTTTATGTTTCATTCTTTTTTTATGATGAATAGTACCTGGTGCAATCCCAGGTTGTTAATTGTGAGGTCCCATATTGCGATATATAGGCCTTCTTCTTTTTCATCGCAATCAGGAGGTACAGTTCCTCGATCACATAGATTTAGTAGTCTCTTCATGAAAATTGCTTCCATAAGGATTGAGATTGTGTAGGTCAATTTAGGGGCCACAGGAAAACTTGTTCATTGCAATCACGCCCAAAGGGATCACAATTGTGTAAGTGTGTCTTATCTAGTGACTTGGGACTTAATGTCGCTGTTCACTCCTATTTTACCCGCTGTTCACACCTATTTTACCCCATTTTCTCTTTTTAAACCTTGAGATCTCACTTTTTGATATTTTCAACGATATATTTTGAGGCAACATATCGGATAAAATTTTTACTCATTGATTCTCAATCACTGATCGTAATGACCCTCAAGATCCTTTTCGTGTTTTTTCTATTCTATCTTACTTATATCATCCCTGTAATTTCCCCAAGTCATTTTGGAATTTCTAGGATCGATAAATTAGGTCCCTAGAAGTTTAATGGTGTAATTCCTTTTTAATTATAGCTTCTTTGGGGCTTACTCAGTTCCTATGATCCCGAATGCCATTTTTTGTCATTGTCGTTGAGTTGGGATATCAGTTATATAAAGATTTCTTATATGGATTATTAAAATCGGACTTCATTTCATTTCGAGCCACAGTTAGTTAAATTTAGGGTTGGATAAAGGGGGGTAAAGCATCGTAATCACGTATCCAGGGTCGCAATCATGTAGGCCATACCCCTTGCTCATCTCTATCAAATAGAGGTGGGCTGCGATCGCGAAGGATAGGGCAGTCGAAGGTCGAGATTTCCTGGGTCTTCTTTTAGCGAAGAAGATGTGGCAGGCCTATATATCTTCCTTGATTAATTTTGATGATTGTTTAGAAGTTCTTTTAACTTTTTCCAAAGCTAATTGGGTATATCAGGGAGCTTGTCACGACTCGATTTCTCGAAATCATGATGTCACCTACTATCCAGCCAGTAGGAGAACCAAACCCTGTAGTCTGTATCCAAAGCGGAGGACTACTACAGTATACGTGGAAAACAATAAGATGTAATACAAGTTCCCAAAACCCGATGTCAATGTCACAAGAACCGCTAATATACAGACGACAAAAGTGACCAAATACAATATCCATCTGTCTCCGAATATACAATGGAGAAGGACAAAAACATAAAGCTGAAGAGAAA
>JBDJHY010153886.1:0-12799 GCA_039654485.1 Withania somnifera
ATATTCAAATCCTTTGGGAGGAGAATATAATGCATTCTACAACTAACTTTGGTTTCTCTTTTTTATGAATTAGCACTGCTAGTTTCCACTATTTATGGTGGAGATGGCTACTGGCAATCAACACTGAGTCCACTATACATTGGACACAAATGAGGATATAGTGGATAGGCAAGGCTGTAGTGATTACTATCACAAACAATAACACTATTATCCACTCTCAAGAAGACACAAAAGATCCAACAATGACTATGGATATAGGACAATGCTGCTAGTCCATATTGCAATCTGGAGGGTAGTCTCTTAACAACAATGGTCTTGCATAGAAGGCCAACTGAGTACATCAATACAACAGCAGGCAACCTACACTTCCCTAATGTTAAAGTGACCAACTTACAGTCTATTTGTGGTGGCCACTAGATGGGAAGAAGATCACTTATAAAGACATCATGTTGGAGGCAAGAAAACAATAAAAAGGGTGTGAAATTATGGTTCATAAGGGATTCTCAATCACAATGTCATTATCACGGTATTTAGGACTACAGTTTGGAAAAATCTACTCATATTTTAGACTACTACTCATTGATTAGTTTATCACTTTGTATAACCAAACTAGGACATTCTAAATGGCCTAGTTTGGACATTAGTTTATATTTGCAAGCTTTGATTAGATTAGGATACTTATGTAAAGATTTTATTTGATAAATTTATAAAATAACCTAGGCATCTTTCCTAGTGAATTTGCTAAAAAAAACTATGAAAAACTTTACAACTAAAGAAAAATCAAATAATTTACGCAGTAGAAATAATAGAATCACCAAAATACAATTCCACAAATCCAAAATATAATTAAAACCCCTTAATAAATTGATTTAAGCTCGAAAATTGGAAAAAGTTGAGAGAACTATGAATCTTTGTTAAAAATAAAGAGAAAGAGAATATATATGGCTACTAGGTGGTGCACCACGATGCACCCACTACCCCTTGAACGCGACCAAGAGGTTTGCAAATGCAAAGAAGGGTTGGTCTAATTGATTTTTAAATCATTCTAAAAAGGATATGGAATGCAAAAAAAAGTACGATTTTAGAAAACTATATATGAAATATTTATGTACTCTATATTTCGGACTCAATGGAACCAGTAAAACTACTATATGAGATCTTTTAAGATGGTAAAGGCCCAAAATAACAATAATTAAAAATATTTCAGGCTATCAAACTGCCAAGGAACCAAACTACTGGTTATAATAAGTCACAAATGACCTAGGGAAATCACAAGAATGCTCTAAGCACAAGGAATTTATGAAAGTATAAAAATGACCTCGAGGATGATTACACCCTCCCATTCGAGGGTAGGTTTATCAAGAAACTAAAAGCAGACAACTCTAGGCCTACAGTTAACAAAAATATGACCTTAATGGATCCAATCCATTCCTAGAATAGTATCAAAGTATACCATATCTAACTCATGCAAATCAACAAGAACAACCATCCCTAGTATAGAAACGGGACAACTGTAATAGTATAATGACCCTTACAATTATTTAAGTGTTCTATACGTCACCTTGTGTTCTAGAGATTTCCAGTAGCTTTCCTATGTCATTTATGACCTACTGGCACCGGTAGTCTGGATACCAGCGGTTTAGTTGAGATTTATCTCTCTTTTCTTGGATTAGAGTCTGGACTTAGGTACTCGTTGACTTTAGTCAACTTTCTTCAAGACGCACTCAGAATCAAATTTTGACAGTTTTGTTAGCTCTGGAATGTTGAGTTTGTGTCTAGAGAGACCCTTAGTTCGTGTTCTGTGGTCTTTATTTTGAGTTTGAGCTATTTTATGAAAATTCAACTCATTATGAGTTGAGAATTGGCTCGGAGTTAGTGCATGGAGATTGGAGTGTTAGAATAGTATTCTGAAGCTTCCATCAGCTCTAGAATGGTGATTTTAGGCTAGTAAGGGTGTTAGCGCACTTCCTGTAGTGATTGGTGTCATTTTAGGTGCCTTGGTGGCTTGGTGTGACTCTGGTTTGGTTTGGGGGTCCTTTCCTCTCAAAAGATCTCCATTGATGTTTCATTAGTTCTGCACGAAATATGTTTTCCACTCAAAATGCATATTTGGTTTATTGCTGTTGGACTCCATTTTGATTTTGTCCCTTCATTTGGGAATCCTGTTGTTGTAGAATTTTCTACAGTTTTAGGTCCTCAGCGCGATTATGCACTTGTGACGTGATCGCGCATTTGTGATGGCAATCGTGGTAATTCTCTTTTTTGCTTCCTTTTACACAATTGTAGTTTTGCAGTGTAATCGCAATAAAGATTCTATTTCCTTCATTTAGCACAATCGCGCCAGAGATGCACGATCGCAGTAATTTCACTTCTTCCATCCTTATCATAATCACACTCCCTAGATGCGATCACTCTATTTATACTATTCTTTATTTAGTGCGATCATAGTGGTTTTGCACAATCGTGCCTTATTACGGTCATCTATATAAAAAAATTCCACTCAAATTTAAGTCATTTACTTCATTTCTTTCTCAATCCTCTCTCTCTCTCTCTAAGCATAAATTTTGCTAAGTCTTCATCAAATTGGTGCAAAGGAGTTCTTAGAAGATTAATATTGGTTCCTCACTCTTGGTAGGTGCTTTGTTTCTCTTTCTTAGCTCCCTTTCCAATGGTGGTTTTTCCACAATTAATGCCCAATTGAGTTTTTGGTTAAATTCCTTGATTTTCAGTTGGTATTGAGCAATTCTTCTGCTGCATTAAACCTAATTACACTCCTTGGTCTAGTTTCATTCAAATTATGGTGCGTATTTCTCCTCATTTTAGCTTTATGGATTTTGTAATATTTTGCGCCTTTTGTTAATTCTTTCCCCGGCAGTTTAAGGCCCTTCCCTCACTCATCTTGTGCTTATTTTTGGAGCATGAATTCCTGGTGATGTAGGGAACCCATGGAGAAGTATTTTTTGGGTTGGGATAGTGGGTCCTGTGCACCCATTTTAGGCCCAATATTTACCCAGTCTGAAATTTAGTATAATTAGTACAGTTAGAATTGTATTGATTCCTGGACTCACATTTTATTAGTTTAAGATCCGTTCGATGTTGTTTACTATCAATCAGGTTGATATTTGGAGGTTGCAACATGCTAGTCATCGAATGATAGGTAGGCTTCGTAGGGATTCTCTGGGCATATATCTTACATAATTGTACTGAATAACATTCATATGTTGTGTTTTCTAAATTGATACCATGTACTTGGACCGATTCTTCTCTCTCTTTCCATTTCTTTTCCGATTGGTGTTTGATGTAATACGATGCCTGCGACTTGGTACAAGCCTTAGGGTGGCTGTAGGGTTTGGAAGTAGTAGAATATTATTGCTTGGGTTAGATTTTGGGTTTTGTCCTCGAGTTTGGGCTAGTGTATTGTCCTGCAAGTGTTAGCTTAGTTGAGCTTTTTCAAGGCATATATTATCTATAGATATTACTATGCTATTGTATTCATATTGCGAAAGAGTTGGGGGTTTTGTTCTGAGAGTGATTCGTGGTTTGGGCCCATATCACTATTTACTGCATGATTATTGAGCCATGGAAGCTAGATTCCTATAAAAAGAATAAAATGGATAAAATTGTAATAAAATGGAACTTTCTAATAATAATATAAGATAATTGGGGGTTTACTCATTTTAGACTCAGTAGCGTGTTGAGCATCGGAACTATCCTTTTTCCCTAATTTTGACCAGGCTTCACACCTTGGCATAGACTATTATCACGTACCACTTATGTTGGGACTTGGGTTTGACTTCATTCGGTAGTAAGTATAGACACTGACACTTGAGTCTTTCTTTGCATGACAGTAAGTACAACTTATCTATACTCATACTTGCTGATTTGAGGACCTTGATGACACTAACCATATTGAGGCGTAGGATGCTCTGAGTTACCGAGTTTACGACATGATGAGACTATTATACTAAGGCATATTATGCCATATTATGAGAATATCTGAGACTCTGTGATATTGGGATGTGAGATTACTGCGATGTTAGAGTTTTACTTGTGGTGGGCGTACCTCTATAGACCCTGCCTTAGAGATACATACTACTGGAGGAGGGGGATAGGTTGGAGCAGTGATATACAGGGTTGAGCCTTTTCATGGGTCCTTTCTGCAAGGCTTATGAGTACTAGAGGAGGAATTATACATGTGTGGTTTTGTTGCTTTTCTGCAATTCTTTTCTTTAGTGTACCCCCGGTAGTATATGGATACCAATGGTTGAGCATGACTTTTGTGTATGCTTCAATTCTTTTGGGGGCTTAGTTTTACTATCAGCCCTTCTTAAGATAGTTTTAGTCTTTACTATCAGACCTTCTTTACTATGTGGGTTACATGTGCATGATAGTATTTGCTCTATCATCCACTTCTTGTATCTTGAGGTTACTGGTATACCCCCCCATGTCCTTTATTGCCTACATTATCTGTTCTTTCTGGTATTACAGTTATTATTTTTTTATTACTTCAAGGACTCCAACTATGTTCTTTCTTTCTACCTATGATCCAATTCCATGTTTTAGCTAGCATTGACCATGTTGTATATGTCTCTTTGCTCCTTGTTTGTGTATCTAGCTTACCGTTTCTTATTACATGCTTCTGTGACCTTTCTTTCATGCATCCTGTTATTTACTGCTTTAAATTAGTATGTGCCTAGTAGGTCCTCAAAGCCTACTGGGTACCAGTTGCTTTGGAGACTTACACTCATACTGCACTTGTGTTCCCCTAGTGTAGATTTGAGTACCAACACCCGATATTAATTCACGGTCAGCCGTTCATGCTTCCTTACTTTTTGATTTAAGAGAGACAGGATGAGTTTAGGGCGTCTAGATGTTCCTGCTCTCTTTTTAACTTATATTTTGTCTCTTTTGTATTTTGGAGACATGATTATATTATTGACTTATATTGTAATCTGTACTTAGTGGCTCTGTATATGCACTGTACTTAGTGTCTCTTCTTATATTATTTCTATTTCTCTGGTTCTATCTCTTTTCTCTTTACTTTAGTTACTTGTACTTGTGCGTTGCTCTATTTGTATAGTAGCCCTCCACTTCATCTTTGGGCTACATGGTTGGTTCTCCTATTGGTCAGATAGTATGTGCCATCATCGTGATAGGTAGACTCTCACCTAGAACAGAATCACCAACAGGTGTAGAAATAGAGAATGACTCAGATGAAACATCCGGATCTACACCAAACTATCTAGCAACATACGGGGATACAAAAGAAAGAGTATCTACAAGGTATAACAATTCATAAAAATCCACTTCATAAACTCTCAACATATGTGTCACCACATCAGCTGACTACTCTTGATCCTGATGATAACCCAAAGCATACAAACAATTTTGGTGCTGGCCTCCAGGGGTAGAAGTAGTAACACCTGGCTGGGGATGGCGTGCTGCTGGAGTAGTTTGTGGTCTGGCATCACCCTGTGAACTATGGGAAAATCTCTATGCCTATGCCCCAGAAATCCCCAAGAAAACAGTTCTTTGAAAGTCAATCCCAAAGCATCAATTGGACCATGCCTCATAGTTTCCTAGATGAGGCTTACCATACTTATTAAATATCAGAGCACCGCTCTGCTCAGCTGACTTGTTTTGTTGATTTTTCAAAGTATTGAATGATGAAGGAGATGATCCCCTAGAACCTTTCTACTACTGTTACTGTCTAAATTAGTCTTAGGATGACTAGCTCCAGAATGACTAGTCTTAGCCTTCTCAGATTCAAACTCCAAAACACAAAGTAGAACATTAATAAAAGAAGACTTTTCCTACATGCTCAGTAGCCTTTTAGTTATAAGTATATTGTAGTTAATACCTATAACTACATAAGTGTAATGGGCTCCTTAAATTAATCAATAAATAGTCTTAATAAAATAATAGATAATTCAAGTCTTAAAAGCAACACATCCCAATCTGAAAGCCTCTACTATTTAAATAGTGGAATGCTAGCACAAAAGTTTTCTACCTAGGATCTAACGAAGGAAATAATAAATAAATAAAGCTAAAGTATGAGCTCTAGAACAATAAAGTAAAATAACTCCATAACTTACCCTCGAATCAAATGAGGACTCACCAGCCGTCTAGACTTATAAGAAAGAGAGTAATGTCAACAACAAACATTCAGATGGTTGGCAATATCTGCTGGGGGTTAACACATACAGCAAGAGTAGAATCAACACACAAAACATGTAACGACTAGGTGAGCAGGTATGAAACATGATATACAATATAATGATAAGTACTATGCAATGCATGACTGTAAATGTCAACTTCAACTCTAACTCAAATAAGAAAATTAGAAATTTATAATGAAAACAATTAAAAAGTTCATAACTCAAGTAAAATAGCTTAACTCATCAGTTTTTAACAAAAGATAAAGACTTAGTTAAAAATAATCTTTCACTGTCTTCTCAATACATTCAATTTTAGCTTCTCGTTGGGAGTTTCTATAACTGACAAACCTCAAGGCATAAAACGATGAAGTCCACATATTACCTTGTGTGTAGGGGCTCCTAACCTTTCCTAGAGGAAAAAACATTCTCTATAATGGATCCAACTAGACTACATGAATACTTACTTGTCATGAATTGATATTATCGGATCATGTTGGCATTTACTATACCACTAGTAGGAGAACCAACCCCATTGTCTAAAGCCAAAGTGGAGGACTACTATATCAAATGCGGAAAGCACAAGTGTAATAACAGTATATGGATGAATAAAGTGGAACTAATAAAAATCAAAATAAATACCAAAAACCTGGTATCAGTGTAATATGAACCAATAAGTAAAGAACAAGAAATCAAATATCAATTACAAATAAATCTCCAAAAGTACATAGAGATAAAAAAAATACTGATGCCGAAGAGATGCAGGAAAAGACGAACACCAAGCTCACACGGATCTCTAAAAATCGATATAGTCTGCACAAACATGGATTTGTGATCAAGGTCGGGCACCTATACTCGGATCTGTACATGTGCAAGTGTAGTATGAGTGCAAGCTGGCAAAACAACCGGTAGCCAGTAGGCTTCGAGGGCCCACTAGGCACATAATAATAATAAAGGTAGTAAATAAAGAAAGACAATAAATAGGGTCACAGAAGAAAATAGTACATCTTGGTAGCCAGCTACTCAAATAAGAATCAAGTAACAAGTAGACATGCATCGCTAGCTAATCACCTAACAGGATTTCAGGCAAAGAAGCAAAATATACCTAGAACTCGGGCAACAGTATATGTGAATAATAATACAATAAACAGGAGTCAAAGGAAGAAAAGAGGAGAACATGGATGGTATACCGTAACCCCAAGTAATGGATGAATGAATGAATAATAATACAAGGTACAATATCCCACATAAAATAAATTACCAATTATCCAATAATAAAAAATAAAAAGTAATAATAGTACTAAAATAATGTATATAAACACTGTCAAATCCCCCATACAGAATCGTAGCGTACACAGAAAACACATTCACCATATGCCTTAAATCCCAGCCAGGGTACACTGATGAAGACAAGTACAAAAAAAGTAAATACACTCACATGAAGTAACCAGTCCTATGTACACATCTCCTTTAGTACCCGTAGGCCCAGTAGGCAGAACCCACGGAAGGCTAACCTAAATATTCCAGGTATATTTCTCCTCCGTCCTATACCCCTTCCTCAGTGTCGCCTGACAGCCCAGAGGTAAGGTCCATGGGGGTATGTCACCACGTACAATCTCTAACATCATCATAACCTCACATACCAAATCACAGAGCCTCATGGGTCTCAAAGTTTTGCATCTCATTCCGCATATCAATAATATCATCAAGCAGTACTCTGAAAGTCAGGGCGTACAATGCCTCAACATATTGGTATCACCAATATCCTTAATAAATCGGGTATCATTAAGTCTCCATAACCTTTGCAACAAGTGTCAACAAGTTGTACTCACTACCGAATTGGTTCGGTCTTAATTCGGAGCATTTATTAGTCAAATGATATTTCCTGGTGTTAGGATTTAAAGTCTGGGCTAAAGCAAGTAAAATAGTATTACCAGGTGCTTAATACAATGTCGAGTCTAAAATAGTTGAAAGGTTATTACTTATTTTATTATTAGAATATTATAATTTATTGGTAAATATCCATATCTGTTATTGTTACCAAAACCAGTCCCTAGCCAAAAGGACTCAATATTCAGGTGGTGATACTAGCCCATCCCTAATGCACTCCCATCGGAGCCAACGACCCAAGCTCTCGTGTCATGAAAGCACAACATATCAACAAGTATAGATAAATATATGATCATGTAATAACAACTCCTTATGCCTTCACAGGTATCACTGGACAACTCCTAAGTCATATGCACCATATAAATCGGATGCAAAAAATATATACCAACATGGGACAGATGAAAGAACGGCTTAGGATACTATAACCACCTAGCTACCCAACCCACGAATTTTATCTAGTATAATTGTTAAAGCTATAAGCCTAAAGATAGCCCCACAGAGCCTGCCTGTCATCTGACGATTAAACGCTGCAAACTCGTAAATACTACCCCAACTAATATTGAACGATCTTTAAATGCTCTAAAACTTTTATAAAGTATTCAAATGTCAATACAAGTCTAACAATATAATTTATGCTAAGTTTCGAGCCTAAATTGGGCCTGGTCATCAAAATTGAAAATAAACATCGCCACGGGGTTTCCAATGTTATCAGAAAGTCGTACTCCAAAATTGAGCAAAATTCGAGTACGGTAAGGGATCCAAAATAGCCCAGACAGATTTAAGTATAACAGGGTCAAAGATGCAATCTTTATAGAATTAAACATTGGAATTCTATGAATCTCTGATACGATACTGAAAAACATACTCATGAGATGAAGAATCACACAATAATATATGGAATATGACATGAGTTTATCAACTTTATCAATTGGGGCTATTAATGGAGGAAACTAAGGATTTCAAGAATTAAAACGAAGAAGAAACTTATCCAAATTGCATAAAAGACGAAGGGTAACACTTAGGGATTTTCCTCAGCCATTGATTGATGTTTGCAAGAAGCTTTTTGCACGGGGATGGGTTAAAACGTAATGTTTTATAGAAATAAAAGCTTAGGGTTGTGCAGGGTTAACGTAATGTTTTGCAAAAATAAAAGCTTAGGGATGGGTTAAAACATAATGATTGCATGAATATGAATCACGATCGCATTTAAGGAATGACTTGGATCACTTTGCGATCACGTAGAGTGGTGATTCGAGTCCAATTTACACAAACTATGCACATACACCTGAAATGACCTTCTGGACTTAACGACACAGTCGAGATTTGAATTCAAGATCATTTTGGGAAAATGTTGAACAATTTATCCCTTAGGCTTAAATTCATAAAATTTCCACCAACACCTTAATAATACAACGACAAGCCGGGGAAATAAACCAGCACCTCCCCTAGCTAAAAATCACCATTCCGGAGATGATGCAAGTGTCAAAATTATGATCCGACACTCCATAAACCAAAATACCACTCAAACTCCAACTTAGACCTTAAACTTAACTGAAATCTACAAATTGACATAAATTTTAAATGAAAACTCTGAAACACAAACTTAAGGTTAATCTTTACTTTGTTTGGCATTCTGGAGCGAACGGAACTATCAGAATTTAATTCTGAGCTGGCCTTGAAAGAAAGCAGACTTTAATGTACTAGTACTTAGTTTTAGGATCTAAAACAGGAAATGTGACATATTTCTCAATCGAGCCGTCAGGGATCCGAACTACTGGTCCCATCAAGTCATAAATGACTTGGGGCTTCCACTAAAATGCTCTAGAATGCAAGACTTCATGTAATTATCATAAATGACAGTGAAGGCATTACATTACTAAGCTAAAACAATAATAATCTCTATGTTATTCTACGCAGGTTCGGCTATAAGGGCCTCTAACCATACTCGGTGCTAATACTCAAGCCATAGAAATATACTTACTGGCATTAACGTTCTCTTTCCAACTTCTCATCTAATTGACATTCTCTAATGCACCACTAGACCTTCTGGATTTTTTTGGTACACTTTTAATGAAGTCAAAATAGGCAAATATAGTCAAATTAAACTCTTTGTTAGCTTCTCACTTCACAACTCATCAATTAAGCAATAAAATTGCTATCTTCCTCAATTAATCTCAATTAGCTAAAATAGTCAATTTAGACATGCTTAAAGGTCATACTTTAATTCATTTAGTAATGCAAGTAATTATAACAGTTCAATAATCAATTTATGTTTTAAGAATAAACCTTGAAAAAATCATCAATTCTTACCTCAAAGATTCTTTCTTTCTTTTACTTTAATTATGAAAATAGGTTAACTAATGAGGAATTTCATATTTAAATAATCATCATGAAAACTTCATAATTTTAACTCAAAAACATCAATTAAATATTTAGTTAAGGGAATCATAGTTTATTGAATTAAACAAGAACCCTAGCATGATTCCACATCTTTACAACCTTATTTAGAAAATGGATTTTGAGAATAAGGATAAAAAGAGTCCTTGTTCATATATACCATACCTGATTAGAAGCAATTTGATGGTGCCTCTTTGGAGAAGTTGAAAGAAAACCTTTTCTTGCTTTGATTTAGCCAAAGAATGAATGAATTTAGGGTTCAGGGTATTTATATTGTTATGTTTAGAATCCAAAATATCATGGGTTTATCCCAAAATTCAAAGAAAATTCCCAAAATACCCCTCCTTAAACTTTCTTGAAAACCTATCGACACCACTCTACGAGTCGTGGAGTAGCACTGTACGACTCGTGGAGTGTTTTGGCTTGGGTCGTATAGTGAGAAAAGCTCACCGTAATGTATCCCCCCATACCACAAGTTAAGAACATGAGTCATGGTCTTCAAATCAACGGCTCGTGATGTGCTTCATACTAGAGGGACAAAGGATGTTTTTTCAAAGCTTCAATATTACAAATGGGAAGCATGAGTCATGGTTTTAAAGAGTACGGGTCACAGTAGGATCTAGTGGAACCTTAAAAGCAGAGAACTACTCTATAAATGCAGAAAACACAAGTGTATAACAATATATGGATGAATAAAATGGAAGTATTAAGAATCAAAATAAATGCCCAAAACCTGGTATATGTGTTAAAAAAACCACTAAGTACATAATAAGAAATTGAAATGTCTAATACAATTGCATCTCAGAAAGTACATAGAGATCAAAGAAATACTGATGCTAAAGAGATATAGGAAAAACCGAATGCTAAGCTCACCCTGAATCTCAGAAAATCAAACAGTCTACATGAACAACGATCTGTGATCATAGTCAGGCACCTGCACTCGGATCTACACATGTGCAAGTGTAGTATGAGTACAAGCTTCCGAAGCAATCCATACACTAGGCTTTGAGGGCCCACTAGGAACATAATAATAATAAAAATAATAAATAATGGAAGACAATAAATAGGGTCATAGAAGCATAGAGTACATCAAGAGAGCTAGCTACTCAAATAACAATCAAGTAACAAGTAGACATGTATCACAAGCTAATCATAAAATAAAATTTTAGGCAAAGAAGGAAAACATATCCTGAATCCGTACAACAGTATATGTGAATAATAATACAATAAATAGGAGTCAAAAGAAGAAAGGAGGAAAATATGGACGGTATAACAGTAACCTCAAGTAAAGGACGAATGCATGAATAATAATATAAGGCACAATATCCCACATAAAATGAAGTATCAATTAACCAATAATAACAACTAAACAATATTAATAATACTAAAGTAATACATAGAAATGTTGTCAAGTCCAACAGACAGAAGCCCAACATACACAGAAAACACACTCACCGTAGGCCTTACATCTCAGCTAGGGTACACTGAAGAAGACAAGTGCGGAAAAGTAAATACACTTACATGAAGTAACCAGTCCTATATACATATCTCCTCCGGTACCTGTAAGCCCAACAAGAAGAACCCATGGAAGGCAAACCTAAATATTCCTGGTATATCTCTCCTCCATCCTATACCCCCCTCCATGTCTCCTGAAAGTCCAGAGGCAAGGTTCATGGAGGTATGTCACCACGTATAATCTCTAATGTCATTATAACCTCACATCCAAAATCACAAAGCCTCAAGGGTCCCAAAATTTGGCATCCCATTCCTTAGATCAATAATATCATTAAGCCGTACTCGGTAAATTAGGGCATACAACGCCACAATATAACAGTACCACCAATATCCTTAATAGATCGGGTATCATCAAGTCTCCACAACCGGTAGTGCGGTAAGTGTCAAAAAGTTGTAATTGCTTTCATACGAAAATAGACTCAAGTGCCAGTGGATGTACTCACTACCGAACGGGATCAGTCTCAAGTTCCAGCATTTATTAGTTAAATGATATTTCTCGGTATCAAGATGTAAAGCCTGGGTTAAAAAAAGTAAAATAATATTACTGAGTGCTCAATAAAACGCCGTGTCTAAAATAGTTGAAAGGTTATTACTTATATAATTATTAGGATATTACACTTTATTGATTAGTATCCTTATCTGTTATTGTTACCAAAACCATTCCCTGGCCAAAATGGCTCAACATTCAGGTGGTGATACTAGCCCAACCCCAATGCACTCTCATCGAAGCCAATGACCCAACCTCTCTTGTCATGAATGCACAATATATCAACAAGTATAGATAAACATATGATCATGTAATAACAACTCCCTATGCCCTGCACAGGTATCACTGGACAACT
>JBDJHY010153896.1:0-12799 GCA_039654485.1 Withania somnifera
CCAGCTTCATCTTGTTTCTCTTTTGATGTACATTTGATTTTGTTATCTCCATTGTATTCTCGGAGATGTTATATATTATACAGTTTTTCTTTTGGTGTTCCTCCTATCTTCATCCAAGACATATGTATCTCTCGACTTTCTCTTCTCTTCCTTTAAATATGGATCCTCTTCTTGACTTCTTCTCTTGCTCTTTTTTTTCTTTTTATTTGGTGCCCCCTCAGGGTCAACACCTACTGTTAACACTTAAACCTTATTCTATATTTGTTCTAGACTCAGTATTCTTTCATCATCATTAGATTCTACCTGCTCAAATGAAGGTGGAACTACTGAAGGTTGACCTTGCTGTAATAAGGTCACAATTGCTTGAAGCTTTTCGAGTTCAAACTTTAACTTTACTAAGTTTATTGAGTTAATAATTTCAAGCCTCTCATTTGTATGATTATCTATGTTATCTATCCGTTCCTGTATTCTTTCGTATTGCTCAAAAAAAGCTTTGAGTTTTCTTTCCATTAATTGTTCTATTTCCACCGACACTATCTCAAGCTAACGCTCATTTCTAATCACTCATTTTACCAGCTTTGTAAAGTTTTGATGATTAAAGTCATTAGGCGAAGCTATAGGATGCTCCACTGGTTAAGTTAGGTAGCAGGAAAGGTACCAATAATGCAGTAATACTATAGGAGCTGATGGGATGGAAGCTGTGTCAGTCTTGTCTTTTCCACTTTAATTTCCTGACCCTATCTGTGATGTTGATGTTGCCCTATGTTTTTACTTCTTCATATCATATTTGGTGAAATATTTAGACCTTTTAATATAATGTCTTTAAGGAATCAGTTTCCATATCAGTACCTACAAATATGGGCATCTTTGCTTTCTCAAACAATGCAGTTACCATGATGGGGTAGGGAAATATTGTGCCTTCTCTCGTGTCGTTCATTCTCATCTCTTTGTCAACCCGTCATCCAAAATTCAATTTGTACTCTGATATCAATCTTGCAAGTAAGACAACATCCTCATCTGTCAACTTTTTCCCCCCAGTTTGGAAAATATGCATTCTAGAAACTACCTACCAAACTTAGTAGTAAAACTAAGTGTCCCTGTTTGAATTGGCAAGAATTGGTTTTTCAACCAAGAAGGCTCTGAATTACGATGTGTTTTGCGGTTGGAATACTTGTAAACATAGTCTGGCTGGGGGAATATAATCAGTACCAAATAATATCTAGTTTATTATAGCCTTAGAGATGTCAACTTTAACTGTCCTAACCATGACTGCATTGAGAATAAGCATGTCATAAGATTTTTGGTTTGTTCCTACCATAATTTGAAGGGATGCCTTGAAGTTCACATAGAATTCATATACTATGGCATGACAAAATAACCTGGTGATCTGTTCATCCAACTCAACTGATATGCATTGAATACTCTTTCGATCTCCTTGTAATCCAACAACTACATAGTGACAATCCAAACTTCTTTTACAATGTTCCTCTTGAATTGTCCCTTAGCATTCATGCTCAGTCCCTCAATATATATATTGTTAGACCCTTCCACTGCCCAACGAGAGTCATCTAAGACTCTGGTTTTTTTTTTGATAACTTTTTAAACATATCTTTAGAGATATTTTTCAAGAGCTTGTTAGGTGTTTGATTTTGGCTCTGCACTACTTTCATCTTCGAATTCCTTTCTATATGACTCATCATCTGACCCTTCATTAGATTCCTCTTCAGAAGAGGATATGAATTCTTCCTCATGTCGAGTAGGCTAGTGTCTTTTCTTGCCTGGACTGAATCCTAGTCACTTTTTGTTCCAGATTTTATCCTCATCTTGCAGACTCCATATACTTTCACTTCTTCGTCTGCCACCTCACTTTGTAGGAAGTTTGGGAGGTGTTAGTACTTTTTAAAGAGTTGTTAGAATTGATATTATAGGAATCAAAGTAATAAGGTAGTGTAAAATAGAATAAAATCCTTTGGATTGAGTGTTTAGATGGTTCGCCCAAGCTTGGATGGCTCAACGAACCCATCATCCATTGTTGATCAGACCAGTTTTGTTTAGATAGTACGTATTGGGTGGCTTATCTAAGATTAGATAAACCATCTGACCTTCCATTCTCTAACCTTTAGTTCATATTTCTTGGGCCGTATTAGACTCTTATGAGAAATGAGTATGAGAAGGTGTCTCATCCAACCTAACTTCTATGCCTTTCCAAAGTTCCTTTACTCATAATTTTGAGTATCTAATTGCACCCAGCTAAGTAAAATTTACAATCTTGCATACTTTTCATTGATTTTGAATCGACATCAAGCTACTTAGACTTCACCTTGACATAGGCAACTTATGATAATAAAACAAACTTCAATAAATGAGGAATATTTTGATAAAAGGTCTTTACCACAACAATAGAGCATAGTTAAGAGCTCTTTTCTAAATATTTTGCGCATGAACGAGTTACACACCAGTAAGTATGAAATCACACTTATGGGCACTTAGGTTTCACAATTTCAAAGGTTATGGGTTGTTGTAAGTTAAGGTTGATTTGGTTTGAATTTAAAGGGTTTTGAGAGAAGAGAAGCAACAAAAATAAATAACTAGAAAGGAGAAGAGAAAAAATCTTTTTGTGGTTTTAAAGGGTTTAGTGTGTATGGGTTGGGTTGTATCTTTTTAATTTGGCTTGAACATGTGTCTTATTTAATAACCCATGGCTTACTTTGAGAGGAATATTGAATAGATCATCTAAGACCGGATGGATCATCCAAAGTTTCATCCATGAGACCTTTGTATCCAATTGAGACTTTTATGGATGATAAGCTTGGATGTTTCATCCAGGCTTGGATTGTTCGTCCAATCTCTATGGCCACTCCTACTTCACTTAGAATATGATCCTTTATAGGCAAAAGGTGTTTGGGTTGTTCGTCCATTTCTGGACAACTCATCCATCCCGCTGTCCTTTTTCACATTCAACTCATCCAGTATAATTCCTTTGGGATAGTAGGCTTGGGAGATTCTTCCTTTGGTGAGAGGTTCATCCAGCATTTTCCGCCTGACGCTTTTCTAACTGTTTCATCTTTTTTTTTCCTGCACACTTCCACACACATCAAACCATTCTCATAAAATCAAATAAAACCTACAACAAAATATGATACAGTACAAAAGTTTGGGTTGCCTTCTAATAGATATTGATATAACATCGTGACACGACACATTCATCTTGACTACTTAGACTTTGTCAAGATAGATAGTTTCCACGGAGTGTACCTCTTCAATGGATCCGAAAAAACTCTTAACTCATTCTATATTAACTTTAACCTAAGTTTCTTCTCATTTTCTAGTTCTACCATTCCAGATGGAAACACTTCCGTTACTACAAATGGTCCCAACCATTTTGACTTTAGTTTACCCATGAAAAACCTCAACCCTGAGTTAAACAACAATACCAAGTGTCCTGGTTTAAACTCCCCTTTTTTAATCCCTTTTTAATGGAACTGCTTTATCTTCTCTTTATATATCAAGGTCCTTTCATAGTCTCTCAAATTAAACTTATCCAACTCATTCAATTGGTCAAGACTCAGATCCGTAGCCTCATTCCAGTTCAATTTGAGTTTCTTAAGTGACTACATTGCCTTATTCTCTAACTCAATTGTTAAATCACAAGATTTTCCTAAAATAGTTGAATAGTGATATCCCAATAGATGTCTCGAACGCTTTTCTATACACCCAAGAGGCATCATCTAGATTTCTTGACCAGTCATTCTGGTTTGCATTCACCGTCTTAGCAAGGATGGACATAATTTATCAATTTGACACTTCCAATTATCACTCATCAGTGGGTGATACAGAGTTTCTATTTATGCTGCTTCACCCTATATTTTTCTAGAACAATGCAGAAAGCTTTGTTGTAAATGTTGGAACCCCCATCACTGATGATGGTTCTGGGGGAACCAAACCTTGAGAATATATTTTTCTTTAGGAATGCCACTACACTTTTCCCCTCATTGTAAGGCAATACTATAGCTTCAACCCATTTTGACACATAATCATGGCTACCAAGATGTATTTATGACCATACTAACTTATGAAAGGGACCATGAAATCAATTACCCACATGTCAAAAAGCTCTACATCCATTGTTGGAGTCATCAAAAGTTCATGATTTTCTAGAGATTTCTCCTTCTTTGTGGCATCTTTCACAGGCCTTAGAAAACTCATAAGAATCATGGTGAAGAGTAGGACAATAGTAACCACATTGCAACGGTTTTTGAGCATTACGGGCACCACGATGATGCCTCCTAACTGGGGAAGAATGGAAAGACTTAAGAATTCTTATTATCTCAACTTCCAACATACATCTTCTTATCATATTATCAGCACATTGTCAAAACAAAAAAGGTTCATCCCAAAAGTATTTACACAGATCATGGAGAAACTTCCTTCTTTGATATTCATACCCGAAGGTATGATATCACTAAACACAAAGTTTGCATAATTGGCATACCATCGGGCCATACTACTATAAAGATCCATCATAAGCTCTTTCGGAAAGGAATAATTTATCTCCACATCAACATTTTCTCTTCCATCTACTTCCAACCTGGATAGATGATTCATGACATTTTTGGTATTTTACTTCGAATCAAATTCTTAAAGTAACAAGACCCATTGGATCAACCTTATTTTTGCATCCCTTATAGCCATAAGGTATCTCAGGTCTACATGATCAGTGAGTACCACAACTTTGGTGCCAAGGAGGTATGCTTTAAACTTCTCAAATGCATAAACTACAGAAAGAAACTCCATTTTTGTAATGTTACAGTTCTGATGCACCCCGTTCAGTGCCTTGCATAATTAATGGGGTGGAATATCTTTTCTCATTTCTTCCCAAGAACATCCCCAAGGGAAACTCCACTTGCATCACACATTAGTTACCAATCTAGAGAAATGATAACAGGAGCAGTGATCAACTTCTACTTAAGGATTTCAAAATCGTTCATACATGCTTCATCAAATAAAAACTTTACATCTTTCTTAAAAGTTTGCATAAAGGGTCTGCAACTTTTGAAAAATCTTGAATGAACATCCTATAGAACCAAGCATGGCATAGGAAGCTTCTCACAACTTTTACAAAAATCGGAGATGGAAAGTTCTCAATAACCTCCACCTTTGCTTTATCAACTTTAATACCTTTTTATATATTTTGTTGCCATGAAAAACACCCTGCTTCACCATGAAATGACATTTTCCCATTTTAGCACAATATTAGCATTTATACACCTCTACAAAGCCCTACTCAAATTTTCCAAGCAATCTTCAAATGTATCCTGACAACAAAAAATCATCCATGAAGACCTCAAGAGAATCTTCAACCACATTTAAGAATATTGACATCATGTATCTTTGGAATATGGCCGGTGCATCACTAACCCAAATGGCATGTGCTTGAAGGAGAATATACCATAAGGGAATGTAAAGGTTGTCTTCTCTTGGTCTTATACGGATTAAGATTTGGTTTAAATCCAGAATAGCCATCTAATATATAGTACCACCCTTGCTTGTAATCGTATCGTGCATTTGGCCCATAAATGACATTAGAAAGTGATTTTGAGAGTACAAGCATTCAACTTCTTATAATCGATAAACATTCTCTAACCCATCATTGGCCTTAGTGGGATAAATTCATTCTTCTCATTTCGAAAACCTGTCATGCCATCCTTCTTTGGGACACATTTCACTAGACTCACCTACTTGCTATTTGCAATAGGATAGAAAACAACTATGTCCAATCATTTAATTATCTCCTTATTGATGACTTCATGCATTGATTGATTTAATATCCTTTGATATTCTCTAATGGGAACACAATCTTCTTCAAGCTCAATGCGATGTGCACAGGTGGGATACCTATGATGTCTACAAAAATCCACATGAATCAACCTTTTAATTTATAAGATGCACAAAAATAATGAAAAGTAAGGTGTTCTCTTCTCCTAGGAATATATATTAGAGATATCTTGGAAGTTCCTTAAGATAAAAAATTTAGGGTTGTTCTACTGATGGGTTCCCTGGTGGAGTAGGTCTATTCTTTAAATCCAAATCTAGCTTTCATGGTTCATAAGAATAAGACTGAACTCCATTTAATGCAATAGCAGTCTCCACATAATCATCAACCCTTCACTATAGAAGTTCATGACTACTACATCTAAAGTCTAAACTCTTAACCTCTTCAATTGTCACCTCTATCACATCATCAAATTCAACATCTATAACAGATACCACACTTATATCCTTTGGTTTTTCATTGATTTGCATATATTGAATATAAACTCTTCATTCTTAAATTTAAATTTCATCTTACCCCTCTTAATATCTACTAAAACTCTTCCAAATTCCAAGAAAGGGCTTCCCAAAATGATCGGTACTTTATGTCAACTGCACAATATAAAATAATAAAACAAACAAGAAATATGAAATCATCCGGTTTCACAAGTACACCAATATGGGTTCCCTCTGGCCTCTTGATTGATCTTTCTGCCATTAATATATGCATTGTAGTCGGTGTGGGGCCTTCCAAGCCCAACTGATTATAGATAACTAATGGCATCATGTTTATACTTGCTCATAAAGAGCTCTAGAAAAGTTGAAAGCTCAAATAGTGCATGGGATGGTGAATAACCTTCGATCTTCTTTTTCTGCACCAAAAATCTACAAGAGATCACACTGCAATGGTGAGTGTTGTCTTAAGGTTCAAAGCTCATTGGTTTGTACTTTGTGACTAAGTCCTTCATGAAGTTGGCATATCCAAACAGTTTCTCAAGGGCCTCCACCAAAGGAATTTTCACCAATAGTTGTTTTAATATGGAGATGAATTTGTGAAACTCCCCATCCTCAACTTTCTTCTTTATTATGTGAGGAAATGGGGCTGGTGGTCTTGGCATCTTGGTCACTTACTTTGGCTTATCTGTTCTCACTTCATTACCAACTCTGCTTCCTTTCTATAATTCATCAACTCCACTTTATTTCGTATCATTCAAAACATCATTCTCATCACCCGAATCAACTTTAGGAGTTGGATTTTCAACTCCTTCTTTTTCATCCACTATCCACTTTGGTTCTAGTAACACTTTTCCACTTCTTGTGGTGATAGCCATGCATTGACCATCATTACTCAATTTTGCACGATGTCACTAGGTAAAGTTTCATCCTTTCTAAGATTCAAGGTAGCCATTTTTCCAAATTAAAACCCAAATTTCTTGATTGAGGTAGTATATGAATCAACTAATTGACCAATGTTAGAGATCTTACCGTTCATCACTTTTAAACTTACATATGATTCCACTCTCTTCAGAACTTTGTTGGCATTTCTTCCATCCTTGAAGTACACGAATCTCAATCACAACTACCTATAGGCATGTATAGACCACTCTGGTCTTTCTTATAACCATCTTTGTTCCTCCAATTGCCTTGCTCTCAGTCTCTATACTCGCTCTTGTCATGCTAGTATTCTTTATTGTAGTTTCGACCTTGGGTTCCCTGATGAAACCCCCCTGACTATATAAGTACTTAGCTTCTTTCTCAGATTCATACTCAATATCCTCATACTTACCTTTCCCATGTACAACCATCACTTTCACTTTCTCATAATCTCTACCTAAAAGTTTCTTTGCTATCAAATTAATTTGAGTTTTAAGGTGGGAAATGTCTTGATCTCTTTCTTTTGCTCTTCGGCGTTATTCTATCAAAATAGCTACAACATTAGAACCACTAGGCACATCAGATTCTATCGTATGCCTAACTTGATTATTCTTGGTGACTTTATCAAGTTCATGGGACACTTGGGTATACATTCTTGACATATACGATCCACCGTTTATACCGTCAACTGCTATGAAGTTGCATGCAAAGCTCTATAGAATTTCCCTTTTAAAAATTTATCTCTGAGTCCATGAGTTAGACACGACTTAATCTTCTTATTTAATCTCAGTGAAGCCTTATGCAAGGCTTCCTCATTCTTCTATCTTGAAATTTATGATCTCATCCTTAAATACTGATATCTTTGACTGATGAAAGAACCGTTTTAGAAAAGCCTCTTTCAACTTAGCCCAATTTGCTATAGAATACGGTGGCAGATCATCCAACCACCGAGTAGCTTCTCCATACAATAATAAAGGAAACAACTCCAATCTTATGTGTTTTTATTCACTCCCAGTAACTTATAAGATTTACATATGGCAGTAAAGTTATCCAGGTCTTCACCCACAACTTCTATGAACAACCCGTTCATAGTCAATAGTTGAATGATGGTACTGGTAATGTTAAATTTGTTGCCTGGTGCTTAAGGAGGTAAAATGATAGCTCCTACTACACATACACCATCCAGTTATGCATCATCATCTTCTTTAAACACTTAATTGTTCCTCACATTTGGATTATTTTTGTTCACTTGCTGAGGATGAAGTAGTGCGGTTGGATTGTTGACTCAAGGTGGATCATCCGAATTCAACTGAATAGGGACATGAGGCAGTGTATCATCCTGTATGTTCATCCTTCTTAATGTTCTGTTCAGCGCAGTATCAAATGACAATAAGGGTGCACCTAAACTTTGGGTATCTAGTGTAAACTATCGGTCAACTTGAAATAACACAAAAAAAAAAATAAAAGATTTTTTTTAGAAATAAGACTAAATGTAAAATATTCACAGTTGACCTAATTGACGACCGTATTCCACAGCAAGGGTGCCAAAATTTGATATGTCTAAATTACACCTCTAAAGAAGTATAAAACAATCGTTGTCAAATGTATAACCCAATTAGGTTGGGGTCGAATCCCATATGGAATATGACTTCAATTTAAGTCGAATGAGGATATCTAACAAGTAGTAAATCCTAGACACATAAATGTAAAATAGGGTCTTTTAACGATTCAATCATAATAATTTGTAACAAAGTCTCAGAGATTAAGATATAGATTTTAGTAGAGAATTTGAATGATAAAAAGAACTAGGATTGTGTTCACCATGGTATTAACATTTCTTTGGTTTATGAGCATCAATGATCTTGCTTCCTTCATAAATTTACTAATGATTATTCGCAATATATTTGTCTAAGTGTTTCTCAACCGTTTCTATACAAATATCATTTACACTTTTTCATACTATAAATTATTACCTTATTGACCCACCTATAATTTCAAGATGATTACCCCTAGTTATAACAGTAATCATTAGACGAGGGTTAGCTCCTTAAATTTCTTGTCATAATCTCAACATTTAGGTTTAATTATATAGTTCATACTAATTAAACATAAAGCTTGTTCTAGTGTATGCAACCACTAGGAATCAACCAAAATATAGAGATTATGTTGTAGTAAATATATTGGATGAAAGACTCATATCTTATTCACAACCCTTGAATTGTTTTACCCAATGACTCTCACAATGCTAGAGTTTAGAATTCAGCCATCATGATGAAAACCATGAAAACGAGAAGGAATTTCAATAGATAATCATACACAATTCAAGGTTTCTTCTAACGTTATGGTCCAATTACCAATCACAAATTAACAGATCCCAACAAGAGTAATTTTTGTAGTAGAAAAAAATATAGATGAAAAACTGAGAAAACCTACGTAAGTCTTGTCTCCAAAGTGAGATACTTTAAAATAAACCTAATAAGTGTATATATAGTGCAGGGTAACAATTTGAATTTTGGAATGGATGAGAAAATTGAGCCAAGGTCCGTGCGGCACTGGACGATCCATCCCAGCCTGGGGGAACCGTCTTTATCACTTTGTTCTTCTATGTTAACTCAAAATAGTACAAATAATCCGGATCATAGATGTTTGGGAGAATCATCTAAGTAAAGACGGCTCATCTATAAGTTCTCCTCACCGGTCTTCTTTTATGAAGTAAAGATCTTATTGGGCAATGTCATTTGACCGAATCGTCCAAGGATGGATAGGGGTTGGGTGACGTCCAAGCTTGGGCTCTGTACGTTTCTTCAAGTTTTCAAAATAAATCGTAAACCTTCATAAAACATAAAAAACCACATCAAATCTACCAAAAGTTGCTCAAGAAGATGCAATTATTCGTGATTTTAAGTGAATTATGTGACAACGAATGCCGTCACATAAAGAGCATCCTCAACCTAGGGATCAACCCCTACCTTGGCCCCTCACTGGAGCCCTAGCCACTGGCACTGAAGACTTACCCTAGCATGCTAAAGGTCTTGAATTTAGCATTTACAAAAGAGTGAATATGATTGAACGAGACTTTAATAAAATACCAAGGAAAAAATAGCACATCTTAAAGTCAAGAAGAGAGAGTCATTTCCTAAGAATGTCACTGTATCCTCCCGAATATACGGTATATACATCAGTGTACCATTCCGTAAGACTTTGCTAGATACTTGCTCTTGTAACACTAATACCAGTGGACCTAGGCTCTGATACCAAGCTGTGACAACCTGATCTCAAGTTGTGATGGCACCTACAACCCACTTATAGGTGAAGCAATTCCAGTATCCTGGAACAGTAAGTAATGGGCCACTAACTACATATATAGCTATGTATAAGTAAGGAAAGTAATAGATAGTAAGATGAAAGGAAAATAAAAATAGAATAGGATAATACAGTAAGAAACTCCCTCTAAATACCAAGAATGAGTGTAAATATGAGCCAACAGAAGGTAATGAGTGTAAATATGAGCCAACAGAAGGTACACAGTATAGAATACACATAATATACAATACACAATCCATCTCTGAAGTATAAAAGATACAAAAATCTAGTGGGTTCTAGTACTTGGATCTACATCAGGAAGACACAAGTGTAGTATGACTACAAGTTACTAAAGCAAAAAGTACCCTATTGGCTTCGAGAGCCAACCAGGCATATAATAAATATAATCATAGTAAATAACAAGAATGGAAAGAAAGTAGGTCACAAAAACAAATGGGATAACATAGGAAGCTACCTATACAGAAAGGAACAAGAAATACATGTATCAAGTAAACTTTGTTAGCCATAACAGTGAAGTAGTAGTTCAGGAAATAGAAGAACATACCTTAGGTCCTTGCAGTAGTACAACAATAAGAATAAGGAAGTAAGTAACAAAAGGTAGCAGGAAAGACCAAGGAAGAATGCGTGGTGTACTGGTAACTTCAATGACATGGATGGGGGAAAGGATATAGAAAGTATACATAAGCATAGATAACCCACTAGGTATGGATAATCAATAAATAATAGCTACAACTATACTAAAACTACAAGTAATAAAAAATACAGGTAAAACCCCTTTAATAATGGAAGAATACAAACAAGAAAGTCTCACCCTTCCGGAATCCACGTCACCGGAGAGTTCATACAAAAAAACAAGTGCAGTAAAGTAACAAACAATGATGAAGCCATAGTTACTATGTATGCTCCGCCTCCGGTACCCGTAGGTCCAACATGAAGGACCTATGGAAAGGCCTAACCTTGTATATCCTTACTCAGACCTATACCCTACCTCCAGTTGCACGCAACCCAGAGTCAGGATCCATGGAGGTATGATAACCACATATAAATCCCCAACACCTTAGTATATCTCATAGATCAATATTAAAGTGACACAGTATAATAATATCATTGTATCATAGTGTCTCAGCATCTCAGTCCCACAAGTGTCAGTAGTCAGGACCAGTGTCTCAGCTCACCAAGCATGATATAGTATAAAAAGGCTATACTCATTGTCGAAGCTCAGTCGGACTCAAGTGCTAGCAACAATAGTTTGTGATAGTACTCGATGCCGGGTACAAAACTTTGTCTAAAATAATTGGAAAAGAAAGTACTGAGTGCCCGAATCTTATCCATCTCTAAAACGAACAGAAAACCATTTATGTTATTATTAATTAGTAGAAAGTCTCATTTATACCAATTTTAGTTCATTTAGCCAATAATAAATGAAAACCGGACTACAAGGCACAGTCTCAGAAAACAGTGATAATAGGCCCCTGACCTCAACACATAGCTCTAAAAAATCTGTACCTCATGACGATTGTGCTGTATGAATGCATATCATAAGCAATACTATAACTATTCTACACCCTGCAGAAGCTTAGTCTAAGCTATCAGCTAGGAACACAAAAAAACAAACCTAAACCTGAGGGAAAAACTGAGTCTATTACTTCAGAGCCACCCTATGGCCATCAAAAGGCCAAAACTAGGTCAAAGGCACCGTATTACACCGAGAACCGTCAAAAAGAAACATATGAAATATGAGAGAATAAGTGGTCTATGATATCAACCTAATAAAACCATACCACAGATGTTATTTAGCATAATTACACTAGTCAAATCCCCATAAACCCTAGCTTTCATCTAGCAAAACAGTGCTACAACATACAAAAATTAGTTTTTCTAATGCAAAATGTCTCCGGTTGGCCTCGAAATTGGTAAATAAGAATTTACTCATAAATACAAAGCTAACAATATAATTTATACTGAATTTGGAGCTAGGCTGCAAATGGGTCCGAAACTGGCCCGAGGGACCCGCTAACTTAATTCAAAAATAAAAATTACCATGGGGTTCCTAGCAACACTTGGAACTAATGCTCACAAAATAAGCACAATTGGGATACAAAATAGGCTCAAAATAGTCAAGAGAAGAAATAACAAAAGGTGCAAAACTTATCAAAATTAAAGAATTACAAGAAAAAGATTAGGTACGAGCTAAATAGCTTCTTAGAGAGGTATTGGGATATTTTCCCACTACGATCTGAGCATAAATAATTAATATAGATAATTAACAGACTTTTCCTTTTAACAAATA
>JBDJHY010153916.1:0-12798 GCA_039654485.1 Withania somnifera
TCTCTCTCATGAGATCTTTTCAAGCTTTGGTGTCATGATCGAGGTTATTGTGGAAGTGAAACAAAAAGCTCCGGGATCGTTTGTGCGGGGGCGCCTGGACTGCCTATGGTGATTTTAGCATGTTGTAGTGGAGTGTGAGGATATTCAACCTCGTTTTGGTGAGAGGGGTTAGTGTGACCTCTGGAAATTTAGGTTCACTCCTCCCCTTATTCGACCTCTCCAGGGTTCTCCTCGTCTGGATTCAATCGTCACTAGGCCTTTTTTCCGACCTGTTTCCTTCCCTTTCCTTCTTATTTGCTTTGTCAGCAATGGGTAGTTTCTGACCACCCTGAACAACTCTTGTTCCATCTGCAGTGGGTTTCTCCTCAACTAGGTGTAGAGATATCCGGGCTGGAGCCCTCTTAAGAAAGCTGAGATGACGAGCTGATCCGTCTTGTCCTCCTTATACAAGCTCTCTTCTGTGAAGTACTCTAAGTAGCGGTTATAGCTTCATCAGCTCTTTGCTTTACATCTAGGAGGTCTGCCGAGTGTTTTACTACCTTCATTTTATGGTAGAAATGGGTAAAAAAGGGCTTGGTTAGCTGTCAGAAGGAGCTTATGCTGTTCCGAAGCAGGTAGTCAAGTCGTATGCATGCTTGGACAGCTAGAAGCTCAGGAATAACTTTGCACATGTGTTCTTGGTTGCATTGGCGGTTTCCCATCTGGAACTTGAACTGAAATAGGAAGTCGCTGGGGTCTGTACTTCCGTCATAAGGTTTTAACAATGGGGTCTTAAACCCCCTACGAAGGGGAGTGTTCATTATTCTTGGTGAGAATGGGGTAATCATGGCCCCTATCTCATCAAGGCCTAGGATTTTGTCCAGCTCATCTTTTATGAAACTCTGTTGTGGAGTTCCACTGTGGCTTCCTTCTCCAACTTGACCTTGGGGTTGTTCGCGACATCGACTCAGGTGGTTATCCCGGTGTCGTTCCTATGGTGTGACTATTTTTCTTCTCTTGTGACGTGGGTGCTCGTCACTTAAAAGGGATTCATATGACTTAAGATCATTTGTTGGAAGCTCTTCATGCCGCTGAACCTCTCCGGCGTTAGGTAGGACCTCGTCTTGGGGCCTGGTTTTGAGATGTTCCTCGTACCATTACCGGAACAACTCAGGGTGGTCTCGAGCGATTTGTTGTGTGGCCTCAAGGGGAATATTTGTAAGGGCCTGGTTTTGAGGGTTCTCTTGGTCGGGATGGTTGACACGTGCTTTTGTTCGTCCTCGACCCCTACCTCTCCGGGCAGGTAGTCCTCGTGCTGGGATGGCGGCCCTTGGGCCGGCTTCGATAGTTCTGCTTCTTGTGTTAACCATGTTATTTATTCGTATTTTTCTATTAAGCAGGTATTGAGCAACTACTTTTCTCGTGTCCCACAGACGGTGCCAATTGATGAATCCAAAAAGACCAACAACTACCTGAATATGGAAGAGTCTTCTTTGTGAATGTTGATTGCAATGATCCCAAATAGTGTGCCTGTAAAACGAAGGTCCCAGGGTGGTCCCCGGGATAAATATCCGATGCTTAAGTTAGTATAAAGCAAGGAAGGAATTCCAATAGTATCGAAGAGTAGTTAATTGAGCGTACATTTGCCTTTGATCCCTCTGGGCTTTTATAGGCATTTCTGGTAACCTTGATTAGTGGATGTTAGGATTTTGTAGTGATTTCCTACCATAACTCTACTGCTTAATTATGGTATTCTAATTGTACCATGATTCTTCAGTTATCAATAGTGTTATTCAATTATGGTAATTATCTAAATATAACAATTATATTATTGATATAATTATGACTTTTACTACCGTTATTCTACAATAGTCAAGCCCTTCTATTAGAGTTTCTTTATCCCAGTCCCTTGCACAATGCATGTATGCGTATCTAACAAAACCAAACATTTTATTAGAATGACCACAACCAAGACAGCGAAATTGTATTTCAGTTGTTCTAGATGGCCCATCGATAATTGGACCTGGCTTTATAAAATTTCTCTGAATAATGTCGAAGAGTATGATCAGAAGCAGAACACTAGTGGCTAACTATATGCAAACTCTGTTTGTAGTTGTGTCCTAGTCTAAGTGTCTAAGTATGAAAGAAGTGTCAAGTATAAGACTAGGTCTAAAGTATAAGACTTTTAGGATTTCCATGTTGGGAGAGGCCCCAATATCCTACCTTTAATCAATTTGTAAACTCTCTTAGGGGTTCTGATATGAGCGAGGATGATGAATAAGTTTCTCAACAAGGCTACAACATGGCCTTTACTGCTCAAAGAGAAAGAGGTCATGGGAACTTTCCTAACAAGAGAGGAGGCTCAAACTTACTTCTAGAGGTAGAGGCTTTAAGGCTGCTGGACAGGCCAACAATAATCAGTTTAGCCAAAATACTCTGAATGGAAGTCAATCAAAGGACAAGGAAAACTGTCAACTATGTGGAAGGAATAATCACACTTCCTTAAAGTGTTTCTACAGGTGGGATTACACCTACCAGGCTGTAGTAGATTTTCCACAAGTCATGGCTGCTGCCAATTTGCAGAACAGACCAACTGAGGATGAGAATATGTATGTGGACTCGGGTGCAAGCAGTCACATAACAAACTCAATAGGTAACCTATCAAATCTCCAAACTTATACTGGCTCTGATAAGATAATTATTGGGAATGGTTCAAAACTTGACATTACACATGTTGGGAATACAACTAAAGGTGGACTAAAGTTACAGGAAAGTTCTTGTGGTCCCTAAGATTAAAAAGAATTTACTCTCAGTTAGTAAACTTGGGACAATTCTTGTGTTCTTATGTTTGATGAGTTTGATTTTGCTGTAAAGGACAAGATTTCAGGGAGGCTCCGGACCAAGTGAACTAAGAAGAATGGCTTGTATGCACTGGAGGAAAACAATCTTTATGCTTTACCCGCATCAAAGGAATGTAAGATACAGACATTGTTTGGCATGCTAGATTAGGACATCCTAGTTTAAAGTCTTTGAAGATTCTAGACATCCTCGTTTAAAGTCTTTGAATATTCTTAGTAGCAATGCATATATTGATATCAAATACCGGAGTAAGATATCTATTTTCTGTGTTAGTTGTCAGTTAGGAAAAGGATGTAAGCTCCCATTTGATTTGGGAAATAAAATTGAGAAAGAACCTTTGCTTAAAATCCATTGTGATCTTTGGGGACCAGCCCCTGTTGAATCATCTCAACATATGAGATACTATGTGATTTTTTATATGACAGCAACATGTGGCTTTATCTACTACAAAGAAAATCAGAATTCTATGAAGTCTTTCATAAGTTTCAAAACATGGTTGAAAAACAATTCACAAAAACAATTAAGATCTCCCAATGTGACGGTGGAGGTGAATTTAACAATACTGAGTTTGCTAAACACTTGGAAATTCATGCGCTCATACACCAGAACAGGATGGAATATCTGAAAGAAAGCACATACACATTGTAGAAGCATTCGTAACTATTGTGTTCTTGATTAATAAGCTTTCCTCTTTAGTTTTAAAAATGGACTCTCCGTTTCTTAAACTATATGGTGAACATTCAGATTACAATAGTCTAGAAGTGGTTGGGTGTAGGAGCTTTCCTTATTTGAAAGGGGCAACTAAGTTTTCTCCTAAGACATACCCTTGTCTGTTCATAGGATACAATAACTTGCAAAAAGGTTACAGATGTTACCAACCCTCAACTATAGGTGTTTGTTTCCAGGCATGTGATTTGATGAATATTTACTACCTTATGTGCAACTAGATGCACCATTAGGTAGTAGAAATGACACTACTCATCTGGCTATCTTCTCTGAGTTTTTCTCCAGGTTGCAGGATGATCCTACATCAGATTAAAACCTCACTGTTTCAGGGGAACTTTTGACTAATTAGGTTACCTATCAAATCAAGTTGTGTTTGGTGATCAGGATGCTGATCAAACTCAAGTTGTGTTGAGTTATCAGCAAATTGAAGTTCAGAATACTACTTCGACTACTACTACTTTGAATCTGTCCTTGCACTTGGATAAAGGTACAACACCAACAGTAACTCCTGGTCCCTCCTTACACTTAGATGAATAAACCACTAAACCTGTGCCTAAGATAGAATCAACAGACGACACTTCAAATGTGCAAAGCCATATATGATGACAAGGCTGAAGGCAAAATCTTTACCCGTTAGCCACACCTCTCTACTATCATTTAAGGGTTTTCCAACTAAGGAACCAAAAATAATGGATGAGGCACTCAATTCTCCACAGTGATTTGCAGCTATGCAAGAAAAGATTGATGCACTCCATCAGAACAAGACTTGGATTCTAGTACCTAAGGAAGCTGATATGAACATAGTTGGCTCCAAGTGGGTGTGTCAAATTAAAGCTGAAGGAAGACAGATACAAGGAAAAACTTGTTGTAAAAGGATACTCACAACTTGAAAGAGTGGACTTTGAAGAAACTTTCAGTCCAGTAGCAAAAGCCACTACCATAAGAGTGGTTCTATCTGTTGCTATTAGCCCCCGCTGGAACATAAGACAATTAGATGTCAAAATGCATTCCTGCATTGACATCCACAGGAGAAAGTATATATGAAACAACCACCAGGCTTTGTTGATCCCAAACATCCAAACAGTGTGTGCCTTTTTTAAAAAGGGCACTCTATGGCCTTGAGCAGGCACCTAGAGCCTGGTTTGACAGGTTTATTCTACATCTACTTCATCTTGGGTTTAAGTGCAGCAAAACATACTCTTCACTCTTTGTACAACATTGCAAAAGAGGAAAATTCTGTTGTATTTATATGTTGATGACGTAATTCTCACTGGCAGTCACACTGGACTAATATCATAACTCATTGATGAATTAGGGAAGGAATTTGCTATAAAGGACCTTGGCTCCTTACACTTGTTCCTAGGCATTGAAGTAACTTACTTCACTGGAGGCATCCACTTAAATCTGGGAAAGTATGTTGTAGATCTACTAAACAAAACCCTTATGGAACTAAGCAGTAAGCACAACATTGGCCCAAAAACATGGTCTATAGAAAGCTATCGGCAATACTTGACACTCACAAGACCTGACATAACTCATGCAGTTAACTTGGCAAGCTAGTTTATGCAAATTTCCGAACAATACTCACTATCAAGCTGTCAAGAGGATATTAGGTATGTGAAGGGCACAATGCAGTTTGGTTTGAGAATTTTGTATTATTCGCCATTCAACCTATATGGTTTTTTTGATGCAGATTGGGGAGGATGTCTTATGACTAGAAGATCCACCATGAGGTACAACATTTATCTTGGAGCAAATTTCATATCCTGGATATCTAAAAAGCAGCATACAATACCAAGATCATTTGTTGAGGCTGAGTATAGGCATTGGCTTCAACTGCAGCTGAAATGACATGGTTAATGCACATTCTCAATGACATTGGAATCTATCTAAAAACTGCACCTACATTACTCTATGACAACTTAAGTTCATTGTAGTATGACTATCAATCCAGTACTACATGCAAGAACAAAGCATGTCGAGATGGACTATCATTTTGTTATCGAAAAAGTTGCTTGTGGACAACTTACCACAAGATTTGTTAGATCAAAGGACCATCTAGCTGACATTTCATACGAAGGCGTTGACTAAGGAAATGTTTATAGGATTTCGAAACAAGGTAGGAGCGATTCCTCCTCCACTCACTATATTGAGGGGAAGTGTCGAAGAGTTTGATCAGAAGCAGAACACTAGTGGCTAACTGTATGTAAACTCTGTTTGTAGTTGTGTCCTAGTCCAAGTGTCTAAGTATGGCAGAAGTGTTTAGTGTTTGAATTTTACTCTTAAGTACTATTCCATTTAGAACTCATACATTATTGTAGAACTTACTGTATGAATATAGACCCATATGTATTCTAGTGTATCCAGAAATAAACATTGTTTCTTAAGACTGCTCATCTCTATATCTTGTGATTTTCTATAAATAGCACAAACACTGTGCATGCATAGATGACAACCTACCCAACTACAAGTACCATCGGCATAATCCAAGTTCAAGCACACTTGGCACATGCATCCAAAGTAGAATCCCTTGTTTCTCGAACAAATTTTGCATTCACAATCATCAACAGGTTATATGACCCATTTCAAGTGAAAATCTCAATCAATTCAGTGGCTTGAAGATGGTTTTCCTAAGATAAGAAACTTATATGACCCATTTTTATGACAAAAAGAATTTCCAGTTGGGTCGTATTACACTCTGATAGAGTTTCAATGGTAAGGTCAGATCTCCAATTAAGCCTGTTCTGAAGGCTGACCCAAAAGTCTTTCTTCTCTGGAACTGCAATTATGTTTCTCAAGTACTCCTTTACTGATTGAATTGTTCCATCCGGAAGCTCTTGCACAAACTGAGCCATAACGGAATGGACTCTGAAACTATTTCCTCAAGGATTCTCTCAGGCCGAGAAAGTTCAAGTGCTCTTCCTCAATCCATACTTCCTAAAACTCTCAAATCATCTATTGGTCTTACAGGAAACTTGAATCAGACAAATGAATTACTTTTCGAGATATTGATCCTGTCAGTATCGTTATCCTTATTGACCTGTAGTCAACAACCAAGATCAAAACTTCCATGATGATGACTTGACAATGTAAAATTTCCTTCTTCAACTGGCCTATACCGTCTAAAAACCGACCAATTAAGTCCCTCCCTATAATACTCACTGTCCTGTTTTGTACTCAAGGTAAGTGAGTTGCTAAGGTTGTGGAAAAGGGATGGGGGAAGCACGACGATAAGGAACCGTTCTTGAAATACCCAATCCTTGTTTTGTTGTTAATTGATGATTCCGTGGTTGCTCTAGACTCTACTACTATTCAGAGCCAAAGAAAGATCCAAGGTTCCATATTTTGTCTTCTTTCCTCTAACTTCTTCCTGAATTTCATCATTCTCAACTACCCTTTTAAAGGAAACATCCAAGCTTCCATTGTTTAGCTTTTTTCTCTAATTTTTGCCTGAATTTCCCCATTCTTAACTACATTTTAGTAGAAATGATCCAAGTTACAGCTTTTTCTCTAATTTCTGCTTGAATTTTCTCATTCGCAACTACCCATTTAAAGAAGAGATCCAAGGCTCCAGCTTTTTCTCTAATTTCTGCCTGAATTTCCTCATCCGCAGCTACCCTTTAAAAAAAAGGATCAAAGATTCCTGCTCTTTCACTAGTTTCTGCGAGAATCTCCTCATTCTCAGGTACCTTTTTAGAGGATGACCTTTTATATTCATTTACCTGAAGAAAATGCCTCTCTACCCATATGTTGTTTTCTTCATTCTGATCATCCAAAGCAATAACACTTTCTTGACTCTTATAAGTAACCATCTTTTCTTTTTAGAATTATCGCAACAAGTCCCTAGCAGTTTTTCAAGACAAAAGGGTCATTACAAGCCAAGAAATTGAACACCATTCTCCTAATATTTTACCAAATCTTTCTCACTATTCTTTTGAATAAAGAAATGGAAAGCCAATATGTAGAGATAAGAAAGTTGACTTCAGAAAGCATATTGAAAATGTCAGAAATTTCGAGCTATTAGAAATGATGTGGTGAATATAACTAATACTACTTGTTTCGATTTTTTTTATAAATGTCAAGATACCCATAAATGTAAGATAACTGATAAAATGCAAAAAGCAGTGATGTAGATAACTTTGGCTATGCCATTGATGAGCTTACATCACACGCTAGAGGATAGAGAATGCTAGTAGAGAGAAGATTTTAGAAGAAAGGAAGAATATATTTTCATTGATTGTAAAATAAGCTCTATTGCACTATTTATACAAGCTCATATACACACACTTCACGTAACCACTATAATTAACCGACTCTTATAACTAAAAACTAAGCAGATTAACTAACTCTATAATTGGCTAACATTTTTTGCCCCAATACCCCCCCTCAAGCTGGAGCCTCTGTAGATATCTAAGACTCCAAGTGATGTTGAGAAGCACCTAATCCCTTGGTTAGAAATTCTCCCGGTTGTTCCTTTGTATTGATGTATTTTGTATGAACCAAACCAGCCTTGATTTTTTCCCTCACAAAATGGCAATCTATTTCAATGTGATCAGTCCTTTCATGATCTGGCTTGCTATCATAGTATAGTTTCACAGGTCTATTATTGACACATTCAAATCCTCAAGGACCCCTACCAGCCATGTGACCTCTGATACAGTTGCTTCCATGCTTCTGTATTCAACCTCAGTTGAGCTTCTGCTTACTGCATGCTGTTTCTTCGACTTCCATGATATAAGTGAGTTTCCCATCTTTGCTACATACCCAGTCACTGATCTTCTAGTGTTAGGACATGAAGCCTAATCTAAATCACAATACACCTTTAATTCTATACTAAGAACATTACTCAATAACAAACCTTGTCCTAGACACATTTTAATGTACTTCACTAGTCTTATGGTTGCTTCCCAGTGAGAAACCTTTAGTCTTTGCATGAATTATGACAACACCTGAACAACAAAACTTAAGTCAGGTCTTTTCGTGGTTAGATACAATAATCTCCCTATGAGCCTTTGATAAGCATTAACATCTGTGAATAAAGGATCCAGTGTGTTCCCTATGTATCTATCATATTCAACAGTAGTAAATTTCACATTGGCCTCTAAAGGTGTAGCAACTGGTTTGGATCCACTCAAACCACATTTTGAAATAAGCTCTAGAGCATACTTTCTTTGTGTTAGAAGTATTCCTGTCTTAGAACTCAACACTTCAATCCCAAGGAAGTATTTCAAGTCTCCAAGGTATTTTATTTGAAAATTGTTATGCAATGCTGCCTTAGCTTCCTCAGTCAGTTTAGTATTATTTCCTGTCATAATCAAGTCATCCACATAAACCAAGACTATTGCTATGTTAGAACCATCTCTCTTTGTGAACAAGGAGTGATCATAGAGACTCTGTGTATATCCTGCTGCAACAAGAGCTTTAGTTAACTTGAGATTCCATTTTCCTAGATGCTTGTTTGAGTCCATACAAAGACTTGAGCAATTTGTAGATTTTGTGCTCCCCTGCCTCTGGAAGACCGAGGCAACTCCATGTAAACCTTTTCTGAGAGATCACCTTGTAGGAAAGCATTATGAACATCCATTTGAAATAAAGGCCAGGCAAGAGACGCTGCAACAACAATGATTGTTCTCACAGTAACCATTTTAGCTACCGGAGAGAATGTTTCATGATAGTCAATCCTCTCTTGCTGGCTATAGACTTTAGCTACTAGCCTAGATTTGTACCTTTCTACTTCCCCCTTAGCTTTGTGCTTGACTTTATATACCCATTTAGACCCAATGACTTGTTTTCCAGCTAGGTGATTTTGCCTGCATAGCATCAAGCAAGTGCTGATGGGCAGAGGATTGTTTATATGTAGAAGGTTCCATATGTGCTGAGACAGAAGCTATATAGGGCTGATAAGAAGAACTAAAAGTTGAGTATGATAAATAACCTTCAATAGGATAGAGGCATGTTGAATTGACTTTCTTGGACAGTACATACTCTTTGTGCCACATTGGAGGTCTAGGAGATCTACTAGGCCTTCTGGACCTTGCAGGATGAGCAACAGTATCAAGAACTAATGGATTGTCTACATGATATGGAGCATCAACATCTGCAACTACTTAGGTTGGTACATCCTCTATATGGGTGGATCAACAACCTCTGCATCTCCTGGAATCCCATCAGCAGGATCTGCTATATGATCCTCTTCAAGATGAAACTCTTCATCATCTGAAGGAATGGCTAGAGGTGAAGTCCCTTCTGAAGTGGTAGACATCATGTTGCCTGTAGGAGTGCTAAGGATAATATCTGCACCCCTAGATGTAGTGGGGAAGTTTATAGACATATCTGAATCACCTTGAAGAGGCATCATCATGTCCATAGGTACCCCAGAACTGTCCTTGAAGGGAAGGATATGTTCCACGAAGGTTACACCTCTACTAATAAAAAATAATAATTGAACATCTAAGTCTAATAACCTGTAACCCTTTTGAATTTTGCTGAATATCCCATTAACACTGCCTTCCTTGCTCTAGGACCAAAATTTTCTAGTCCAGGTTGTACAGATACATCCAAACACTCTCAAGTGATGTAGATCAGGTTCCTTTCCATAGAGTATCTAATGAGGTGACCTTCCTTGTAGTATGGCAGTGGGAATTTTGTTAATCAAATATGCAGTTAATGGCCCCAATACTTAATAGGCGTTCCACTACGAAATCTCAGGGCCCTAGCAGTGTACATTATATGCATGTGCTTCTTCAACAACTCCATTCTGCTGAGGAGTGCAATGACATGAACTTTGATGCACAATGCCAAGAGAAGAAAGTAAAGTACTATATGTCAAGTTAAAAAACTCTATACCATTATCAGATCTTAAAGTCTGCACTTTAACACCAAGCTGTGTATTCACCATAGTCAAGAAATTTTTCAAAATAACATGTACTTCTGACTTATATTGAATAAGGCATAACTAGGTGAACCTGCCGAAATCATCAGCTATTGTGACAAAGTACTGTTTTCTATCATATGTAGGTTTCTTATATGGTCCCCATACATCTACATGGATAAGCTGAAAGCAATGTGTAGATCTACTTTGACTACTAGGAAAAGCGAATCTACTCTGCTTGGCCATGGGGAAACCTTGACAATCATTGTGGATTCCAGCATCTATCTGAACCTTAAGAAGTGAAACGTGTTGCATGTCCTTGAGGGATGGATGACCAAGTCTGATGTGCCATAGCTCAGTTTTATAGACAGTCCTTATTGCTGCACTTTCTAATACAGTTATTTCATCATTTAGCAAGGATAGACCACCATTCTCTCTCCAGTCCCAATCACTCTGCCACAGTAAAGTGCCTGCAACACACAGAAGTTAGAAAAATAGCTTACACTACAAGATAAATCTTTAGTGACCTTGTTACTGAGAGAAGATTGAATTTGAAGTCTGGCACATATTGAATTTGAAGTCTGGCACATATAGGACATTTATCACTGTCCAGTTTCCTAGTGTACAAGTTTCCAATGTTTCTTATTGCTGCTTTCTTTCTTGTTAGCATTTGCACTGTATTATAGCCTTCTAGACACCTTAAATCACTTAAAGTTCTTCACAGGAAGTGATTTGATGAGTGGCTCCTGAGTCAATTATCCAATCATATGAGAAGGTCTTACCAACAACAGAAACATTACCTGCTACAAAACAACACTTTTGTAACTAACCTTTTTTTCACTTAGCCAGCAAAATTCTTGTCAGGAACTTGTTTACCTGGAAAACAGTGTAGAAATTTCACAAGTAGTCCATAGAAGAGTCATTACAACACAAATTGAACAACCTTTTCCTAAAATTGTCCAGCTCGTTTCTCATTAGCATATCTTTTGGTCCATAGATTCACTACACTTTTGAATGAAGAAATGGAAAGTTGACTTGAGAAAGCAAATTGAAAATTCTGAGCTAAGAGTATCTTTAGTTCACACCTGTTCCCACTCCACACTCTGTGATGAAAATTACTGGTATTTGCTGCATGGCCCCTCTTTAAAACAATTACTCCTCTGTCCCAATTATATAACTTTTAACAATAATTTAGTTTTAAAATGATCATTTTGCTTGCAATTAAATAATTTATAGTCACACAAATAGTTATGACTTGTGGTAGATAATAAGTTTCAAAAGTCTTTTAGGATGAACAAAAATAAGAAAGTGTGTCGCTCGAAAATCATTGTAAATTTTAACAAAAAGGGACCCAAAAAGTGTGAATTATTGAAATATAATAAAAATGTCATTAAGAGTGGGCATAACCCGTATCGGGCGGGGACAAACCGGGATATATCGGTATCGGACCGGATCGGAATTTCCCAAACCAGGATAATACCAGTATCAGATTGATTGGGTCCAGGTTAACGGGTATGGAACCCCAGCCCCTTCCCGTCCCATTATATATCAGCCCGGTTACTGGACGAATCGGGCCGGTACATCGGAATGTTTTTAAAATTTTTAATTTACTAAATACTGTTATTTTATAATTATTGTACGAATAATTTACAAATTTATTATTTTATTTTTTCAATTAATAATTTTGTAACTTGTAAGTTTAGGTTATAATTTTTTTTTAAATAATTTTTATTTTTTTAGATATGAAATTTATATAGCATAAGTTATATAAAATTCAAATTTTATATAGCGTATATGTTTTTTTGTTTTTTTTTTTCTAACTAGCATATAAGAGTTGAATTTCATAATTAAGTGTTTAATTTGAATTTTTTAAAGTTTGTAAAATTTGATGTTTTCTAAGGTAAGTGTATAGTATTTTTTGTATGTTTTTGAATTTGTGAGTTATAATTTTGTAACTTATTTTTTTCTAAGTTGTTTTCAAATTTTATATAACTTTACATTTTTTAAAGTTTATATAAGATTTGAAAAGTTTTTCAACTTATTTTTTGTAACTTTTATTTCTAACTTTATATAAATTTACATTTTTTAAAGTTTATGTTAATTGAATTTTTCTAACTTTAAAGTTTATATAATTTGTAATTTTTTAAAGTTTATAAAATTTGATGTTTTGCAAGGTAAGTTCGTAGTATTTCTTGTATGTTTTTCAATTTGTAAGTTGTAATTTTGTAACTTATTTTTTCTAAGTTTTTTTCAAACTTTATATAACTTTGTCTTTATATTTTTAAAATTTTATATAAGATTTGAAAAGTTTTCTAACTTATTTTTAATAAGCTTTTTTTTTTCTAACTTTATATAACTTGAAT
>JBDJHY010153924.1:0-12798 GCA_039654485.1 Withania somnifera
TCCCTAAATAAATAAAACGACTAAAAATTCAAAGAAAGGTTTTGTTTTTGGTCAAAACATAAATAGGGCCAAAGAAGAATAAGGCCAGTAGCCAGCCTTTTTAAAAAATAGATGGGAAGAAAGAGCCAATTGAAAAGTCTTTAAAGAAGAAAATAATTGTTACAAACAAAGCAAAGGTTTGGAACCCTCTCATACTTTCTCAACCGATGAACCGAACTAGGTTTAAGGGGAACCAGAAAAGGATCGAACACTTTATTAGTGGTTGACCTTGATTATATATAGGAGAAAGGCATTCTCCCTTGATACCATTTAGTGGAATGGTATATTCCTTGATACCTTTTTGTAGAATGGTATATTGGAGAAAGGCATTCCCCCTGATATCATTTCTTTATTATTGTTGTGCATATTTCATATTTTAGAGGAGAAAAATAATGTATGTAACCCTTTCCAAAATCTTATAGATGATTTGGGATCATTCCCATATGTTAACAGGTATTTTGGGACTTTTAGGAAACTCTAACTTGTCAATTTTAAAAGTATTCCATGATGGGAAAAATTGCACAACAAGAACAACATACCCAGTATATTCCCATACACTATGGGGTCTTGAGAGGGTAGAATGTACGCAGTCCATACCACTACCTAGGAGTCAGGTAGAGAGGATGTTCCAGAAGACCCTCGTCTCAAGACAATCTAATATAAAAATATAAAAAATATAAAATATAAAAAAACAACCAATACTGACACATCATAATGTGAAGAAAAAACAATAAGATAATAGCAAATGCAATGCTATCAACAAATATTAGTCAACCTACACTACATAAAGCAACAAACCTAACCAAAACTCTTTGATGCAAAATTTACACCTACGGTACTATGACTCCTAATAACCTATGAAAATAAACATACTACTAAACAAAATAACCCCAAATCTACTAACCAACTACCCTAATACTTATCCTCTACATCTTTCTATCCAAGGTCATGACCTCAGTAAGCTGTAACTTCTTCCAATCCTATAATATCACCTCTCTCCAATATTTTTTTTGTCTACCTCTCTGTCTATTAAACCCATCCCTCGCTAACCTCTCACACCTCCATACAGGGGAATTTGTATCCCTCTTAAGTGCATCACACATTTTATTTAAATTTGCAAAGGCAAAAGTACTAAAGTTTAACATTGAAATAATTTTTTGACATTTGGGGAGTTGGTGCATTGAGTAACATGCCATTTTAAGTGGAACATTTTAGCCTAAATTTCTCTGGATTTAATCCTTTTTGAAAGGTTATGTAGGTTCTTTTACCCCATCCTCCTAATACTAAACCATATCATTTTAGTCTTTATATCAAGTCTAAAATACTCAGCTAATTTCTATTTTATATATTTTCCTAAGTCTAAACACCTACACAAAAAAGAAGAAGAAAGAAAAAGGAGTTAGAAGAAAATAGTGTAGTTTTTCTCTTAAGTTCTCCAAGATGGAGTTCTCCTGAAAGAGCTTCAAGAAAGACATTTCGTCCTCAGCTTTGGTGTATAAAATCATTGTAAAAGTAAGTAAGTACTTTGACAGGTTCATCTGGTATGTGATGTGATGATAGAGTTGGATGTGGATATAGTGTTTTGGCATGTTATCAGCTGAAAGATATGGCTAGGCCGTGGATTAATCCGTAGAGGAAGAACAAACCTTCCCATGCAAGACCTCTTTCATGGGCTGAGTTTGAGGAGGACTTCTTAGGCCATATCTTCTTGATAGATAAGAGTAAGAGGACCCGTGAGTTTTTTAACATGGAGAAGGGCTCAATGTCTATGGCTGAGTATGGGATGAGATTTATTCAACTATCCAGATATGTATTAGAGATTGTTGTTGTTATGTGCAACTAAATGAGTATGTTTTTTTTTGGTCTAACCCCTAATCTTCTGAAGAATGAGAGAGAGACTATGTTGAACAATAATATGGATATTGGTAGGCTAATGTTTCACCTGGAGAAGATTAAGGGTGACAAGGAGAAGTTGAGAGAAAGTTATCGCAGCAAGACATCGACTGGACATTCAAAGTTTATCTAACCTTTGTCTGATGAAAGGCATAGATCACAATAGCAGCAGCAGATCCCTAGGTCCCCAGCCCCTTGTTTATTCAGTACCTCTTTATATAATTCCAAGCCTTCACAAAATCAATAGATTATATAAATTCAGTCACCTTCTCAAGGTAGTACTCTAAGAGGGAAAACCCACCCTATTTATGGTAAGTATTTTAAGAAACACTAAGGTCATTTTCTTCTTGGGTAGTATGGATCATTGAGATGTCACTGGATTGGTCACAACCTTTGGGATTGTACTTCAAAGTGTTCTTTTAGGTATGCCAAGCTAGGTCATAGGAATATATATTACCCTTCATCTAGATAGTATGGTAACCGAGGTCAGACTACCCTTCAACAGTAGAACCATCAGCCTACCCAAATTAATAAGGTGCATCCTTTAGCACCTGTGAAGGTGCTAGAATTGATTATATAATTTAGACTCCAACCAGTATTAGGGTTAGTATGTTGACATAATTACGGTTGTTATGAGTTTAATATCTTGATGTTTATGTTATGTTATGTCCTCTAGATACCCTATCCTTATTTTCTCCTTATGTGGTTAGTTAGTTTGGAGTCAGTCCCAAGATTCTATCTAAGCCTTTCTATGTCTCCACACCAGTGGATGACTTTATCTTTACTAAAAGAGTTTACCATAATTGTCAAGTTTTAAATCTTAATAAAGTTGTTTTAGCTAATCTCATAGAGATATACATGGTTGATTTTGATATCATTCTTGACATCGATTGGATTTATTCATAATATGACACTATTGACTGTAAGACTAGAATTTCTACTTTTGATTTCCTAAACAGTCAATCCTCGATAGGGAGGGTAGAGTAGAAGTTCCAAAGAGTTGGTTCATATATTACTTAAAAGCTCTAAAGATGATCTCTAAGGTATGTATCTACCACATAGTTTGAGTTAAGGACTCTGAGTTCGGTTCTCAAAATATTCTGTTAGTTCTAGTAGTAAAGGAGTTGTTGATTTCTTTCCTGAGGACCTACCCACAAGTCCCTCTAGACAAGGAGATAGATTTGGAATAGACCTTATTTGAGGCACTCAGCCTATTTCTATCCATCCATATAGAATGGGTCCTACAAAACTTAGAGAGTTGAAAGACCAGCTGGAAGATCTTCTAATTAAGGGGTTCATCAGGCCTAGTGTGTCTCTCGGGTTTCCCCTATCTTATTATGTAAAAGAAAGAGGTTTTCTTAGAATATATATAGAAATTATCGGCAGCTGAAAAAGTCACAATCGAGAATAAATAGCATATCCCAAGGATTGATGAATTTTTTTATCAACTTCATGATGCTAGTAACTTTTCAAAGATTAACCTCCATTATGGCTATCATCAAGTTAAAGTTAGGGAGTGTGATATTCCCAATACAACTTTTAAAACCTGTTATGGCTGCTTCAAGTTCATGGTCATGTCGTTTAATTTGACTAATGCTTCCACAACATTCATGGACCTTATAAACAGGATGTTCAAGAAATACTTGGACCTTTTTATAATATTCTTGATTGATGATATTTTGATTTGCTCTAGAAGTGAGAGGATCATGTAGACCATCTTAGTTTTGTTCTCCAGACTCATAGAGACCATCAACTATATGTGAAATTCTCTAAGTGTGAATTTTAGCTAAAGTTTGTTGCCTTCTTGGGTCATGTGATTTCTAGTAAGAGAAGATTCACAGAAAATAAATGGTGTCATAAATTGGTCTTGGCCCATCGCTTTATCAAATATTTGAAGCTTCTTAGATATATCTTGATATTACCATAGATTTACTTCGGGTCTCTATTACACAATCTCTATCTTGACCATGTTGACTTAGGAAAATATTATTTTTAACTACTCATACCATTGTGAGGTGAAGATGCCTAAATCTTGGAGATGGAGTACAATGATTCCACTGTACAAGAACAAGGGTTGATATTTAGAATTCCAATAACTATAGGGGAATAAAGTTGCTAAGTTACAGGATGAAGATTTGAGAGATGGTGGTGGAATTGAGATTGATGAAGATTTAGTCTACTCTGAGACTAAATTTGATTTCATTCTAGAGCACTCGACCACAAAAGCCATTCATCTTATAAGAGGACTAGTGGAGAAGTATAGGGAGAGAAAGAAGGACCTTCATATGGTGTTCACTGAACTAGACAAGGTTTACAATAAAGTCACCAGAGAGGTTATTGGAGGTTAGAGGTACCGTCGTGGCATACACTAGGTTGATTAAGAATATGTACAATGACGAAAAGACCAGTGGTAGGACTGTGGAAGGTGATTCAGAGTACTTCCCTATATTGATGGGGCTGCACCAAGGATCAACTCTTAGTACTTGTTTTTTGCATTGGTGATTGATGTATTGACACAAAAGATTTAGGATAAGGTGCCATGGTGTATGTTATTTTAGGATAATGTAGTTTTAATTGATTAAACCTATAAAGGAGTTAATGCTAAGCTGGAGGTTTTGAGGAAAACTCTCGAGTCTAAATGGTTTAGGCTGAGTAGGACCAACACACTATATTTCAAGTGCAAGTTCAGTGAAGGGGAACATAAAGCTGACATGATAGTGAAGCTTCATACTCAGGCCATTCGGAGGAGAGATAGTTTCAAGAATCTTGGTTCTATGATCTAGGGTAATGAGGAGATCTATGAAGATGTCACTCACTATGTCAGTATAGCATCGATGAAATGGAAGAAAGAATCTAGAGTCTTGTGTCATAAGAAGGTTCTCACAAAACTTAAAGATAAATTTTATAGAATAGAGATTAGACCATTTATGTTGTATAGGATGAGTGTTGGTTGGTCGACTCACACATCAAAAATATTAAGATAAAGGAGATTCCGATTTTGATGTGTATATATTGTTTGACTAGTAGATATAGGATTTGAAATAAGATCATTTGAGAAAATTTAGGCATGACATTGGTGGAGGTTAAATTATGAGAAGCGAGGTTGAGATGGTTTGGAATGTGATTAGGAAAGGCATTGATGCTATAGTGTGAGAGGCTGGTTATGGATTGTTTCTAGAGAGGTAGAGGTAGAACAGAGAAATATTAGAGAGAGGTTATTAGACACTATATAGCACAGTTAAAACATACCAAGGATATATCCCTAGATAGAAAGTTATAGAGGATGCATATTAGAGTAGACGGATAGCAGGTAGGTTTGTTTTCTTATTAGTAAATAGGTCCTTTTTTTATTTTTATTGTAGTTTTAGGAGTCCTAGGTTTAATATTTTAGTTTTTGTTGCTTAGGATTTTGGTAAGGTGTATTTGGTTGGTTTGTAGCATTTTTATATGGTAGTATGGTTTTCGATACTTCTTATTATTTCCTGTACTATCTGTTGATATTATATTATGTCTTTTTTGTCATTATGTTTCTCTTATGTTGTAGGTCTATTGGAAGCATACTCTCTACCTCACACCTGAGGTAGTGGTATGGACTATGTATATTTTACCTTCTCAAACCCCACTTTGTGGGAATATATTGGTATGTTGTTGTTATAGTACAACTCATACTAATGTGAGAAGATTTTTCAAGAGTAGAATTCTATGTTGACTTCATCTCCAATATTGGCTCGGTCATAGGGCACAAAGGGTATCATAGTATATTGTTATTCTTCTTGAGTTAGACTTGGATGTGTCTTCATGAAGAATGGCAAAATTAAAACTTATGCCTCTATACAACTTAAATTTCATGAGATGAACTATCCTACTCATGACTTGACCTGGTTGCTATTCTTTTTGGCCTAAGAATTTGGAGGCATTATCTTCATAGAGTGCATGAGGTTGTGTTTACTGACCACAAGAATTATCATTATGTGTTTGACCAGAAATATCTAAATCTTCGTCAGAGAAGATAGTTATAGTTATTGAGAGACTATGACATGAGTGTGATGTATCATCCTATAAAGTATAATGTAGAAGTTGTTGCCCTTAGATGGATATCTATAGGTACTTTGACTTACGTTGATGAGGGTAAAAGGGAGATAGCTAGAGAGGTGCATAGTCTTGCAAAATTATTGTGAATCATCTTTAATTGTTGAGGTGAATAAAAATAGGATAGTGACTCGATCTTGGTTCGACTAAAGGATGCAATAAAGAAAAAAATGTTTAGATTCTTTCCTAAGGGAGATATGATGTGGTTCATTATTAGTGTCACTTGTGTGTCCCATGTGTAGATGGGTTGAGGCAAAAGATCTTTTTCGAGGCTCATAGTTTGAGGTATTCCATTAACCCTAGTTCCACTAAGATGTATAGCGACTTAAGAGAGATCTATTACCGGAATAGGATTTATTACTGGAATAGGATTAAAAAAGACATAGATGATTATATGGATAAGTATCCTAACTGTAGAAAGTGGAGGTAGAGCATTAAAGACCAGAAGGTGATTTGGGAAAATTTGAGATTCCAACATGGAAATATGAAGTGATAAAAATGAACTTTGTCACTAGTTTACCCCCTACTCAGAGCAGAATTGATTTAATATGGGTGATAGTTAACTGAATGACTAAGTTAACTCACTTATTACTAATTCATACCAATTATTTAGCAGAGGACTATGAGAGTATCTATCTTGGAGAAATTGTCAGTATGCATGGGGTTCCTATGACTATTGTTTCAAACCAAGGTATGCGGTTTTTCCCTCAACATTGGAGACTATTTTAGAAGGGTCTTGGTATACAGGTTCACCTCAGCATATCTTTTATCCTGTAGAAGATGGTCATGAAGAGAGGACCATCAAGACCTTAGAGTATATGTCGAGGGCATGCGAAATTGATTTCAAGGGTAGTTGGGATAACCACTTTCTTTTGATAGAGCTTGTGTACCATAATATCTATCACTCTATTATTCAGATGGCCCCATTTGAAGCATTTTATTAAAGGAAGTGTAGAGCTCTTGATGGATGGATTAAGGTTGGAGAGGTAGCTAAGGTAGGAATAGAGAAAGTTTAGATCATCAGATACTAGTTGAAAATATCTCAGAGCAGGTAGAAGTCATATGCAGATGTGAGAATGAGAAAGTTAGTGTTTGAAATCGATGATTGGGTGTTCCCAAAAGGGTATCCTATTAAGGCATTCATGAGATTCAGTAAAAAGGGAAATCTTGGTCTGTTTTATATTTGACCATATCTGATTTTAAGAAGGGTTTATAATGTAGCCTATTATCTAGGCCTTCCCGCAGACTTAGAGTAGTTCATAAAATTGTCCATGTATATATGTTAAGGAAGTGCATAGAAGATCCATCTTTGGGCCAGTGGAGAGTATCAGTGTTAGAGGTAGTTTGACCTATGAAAAGATATATTTAATATCCTAGAGCATCAGGTTTGCAAACTTATAAACAACGAAGTTGTGTCAGTTAAAGTGATATGAAAAAAATGATTCAATTGAAGCAACTACATGGGAAGTGGAGGTAGAAATAATGAGTTGATACCCATATTTGTTTCCTTAGAACAATAGTTCAGTCTAACGTAATTAACATCTTCATTGAGCTATTATTCCCTAGTTATTTACATGTTTCATGGTAGAGTTGCATAAGTCCCATTGAGTGCATTCATGCTATATTTAATGAGTTCATGGTGGTCTAGTAAGTATCTTATTGATAAGTTGTGCATGTAAGTTCAATTCAGATAGTAGTTCAGTAGAAAGTAAGTCAACTATCTTAGTTAAATCCCCTCGGTGTTAGCTTAAATCTTTATTTTGAGGACAAATAATCTAAAAAGGGAGATATAATTATATCTCGGATGTATATACCCATGATTCTAGTGTATATTTGATGTTTTAGAGTATTAAAATGATAGTTATAACCCTTTCCACAAGTTTGGGGATGATTGGGGATCATTCCACATGTTAACAAGTGTTTTTAGATATTTAAAAACCCCTAAACTATTACTTTTGGAAGTATTGCGCGATGGAAATGTGGAACCTTTTATTTAAATGTGAAGAGGAAAAATTAGTGAGGCTTAATATGGAATTGTAGAAGCCATGTTTTGGTGACATTGGTTAACGTGCCATTTTAGGTGGCACATTTAAATATAAATTTCTCTAATTTTAATCCATTTTGAAAGGTTATTTAGTTAGTTTTACCCCATACTTCTTGTACTAAAACATGTCATTTGAGATATACAAAAAGTCTAAAAATACTAATCTAATATGTATTTACTATATTTCCCTAGGTCCAAACACTTATACAAGAAAGCAAAAGAAAGAAAAAGGAATTGGAAGAAAAGTGCGTAGTTTTTCTCCCAAGTTCTCCAAGCTAGGGTTCTTCTCAAAGAATTCCAACAACTCCATTACATTTTCAATGATGGTATATAATAACATCATAAAGGTATGTAAGTACTTCAAGAGGGGTTTCCTTCCTCCCCTGTGTCCAAACCCTCTAGTTTCAAGTTAAATTTTTTGAGTAATAAGTGCTAGGGTTATCCAATTTATCTTGTATGTTGAGATTACCCTTCCCTGCAAGTTTCTTGATGTTTAATGCTTTCTTTAAATGAAATTTTAGTATATTGTGAAGTAGCATGTCCCTTAAGTTATAGTAAAATCCATAATAATCATCACTGGGATAACTGAAGTTGTACAGTCATGTTCATAAATTAAAGTAGAAGAATAAGGCATGGCTACTATTCAAAAATTGATGAGTTTTAAGTTAAATCTTGTTTTGTAGTAAGTGTTATTTTTTTATGAAATTTACTTGGTTTTAATATTTTAAGCCTGTTCTAGATATTTGTCAGAAAACATTGATGTATTTCCTTTAAAAAATTTAAGATCAATTCATGTGTCAGTAAAACTTAAAAGAAGTTGTAGATACTTGAAATAAAGGTTTTTGATAGAATGAGCACGTGTCAATTAGATAGATTTTTTCCTAAACGGGCTAAGAAAAATTTTACTTAGTCAATTGGAAAATTTTAAAATTTTCCACTGGTCAAGAGTAGCGGTAATTGTAGTGTATTTTTGGATGAAATATCAGCACCAAGAGGATTTCAGTGTGAAAACCCCTATTCTATAACCTATGTTGCCAACTTTAAGAAGTTTATGGCCCAAAGAAGTGTATTTAGCTCATGGCCTAAGAGGCATATTTAGCTCATCGGTTAGTGGATCCAGTAGGAAAAGATTAAGTGTCCCTAGACCCTGGCAAGGAATAGGAAAACCACCCGTCATAGGGTTTTATGTCGGACCACGTGAGTGCTCATACAGGATAAGTCGGCTATAGATACTCACATTGTTGTTCAGTTAACAATTCGTAGAAAGAGTATTTTATGAGAATTTTCTAACTAAGTGTTTACTTATCTTCTTAAAACTAAGGAACCTTTGATATAACTACCAAGTTTAATGATTCTCTTACAAATTGAAGTTTCATACTTATAAAGTCAAGTTTTGAATAATATTTCATCTTAATATTTATAGTTCGGAGCCAAACTTGTTTGTGAACTACATAGCCTATTTCATATATTATTATAGCTTAGTATATTGATATAGCTTGTTCATGATACCTTTATGCATACTCAGTACATTCTAAGTATTCATCGTACTCTATGTCTGCATGTTTTTATCATATATATTCAGCTATCCATCTGTACGTACTCAATTGACCAAATTTGTACATCGTGTTTAGAGAATCTTTTGGTGTGTCCTCATGATTCTATGTCTAACTTTCTTGGGTTTTCCTTTATTTATTTTTAGATCTTAAGACTTGTTAGATTTTTTTTAAAAGCTAGCTAGGGATTGTCCTACCAGTTCAGTATTCATCGTTGATTAGTGTCTTTCAAATAAATATAGTAGAATTGAGATTTGGTTTAGTATTATTGACTATTTATATCTTTAATTATGTGAGATGCCCATTACTTCTTTACTTAACATCTTACATACACCGATTGTATGTGTTAGTAGATGTATGCCAAATCCAAGGGTACTTTTTGGTCACTTAGTGGCTTTAGATGCCTTGTAGCACCCAGGGTGATCTCGGGGCATGAATAGAATCTACTAAATATTATCATTCAAAATTCCTAAGACTCTTGAACCTCGTGATCTAATACCAAGTTGTCATATCCTGAGTCTACACCTTAGATCTGATAAGGCATCTGGAATCACTAGGTGGCTCAAAAGTACCCTTAGATTTGTCTTATACTAAACATATTGAACATACTTAGGTGAAAGAATCTAAATTAGGCAGGAGATAACATCTCGACATATAAAATAAAAATAAAAAGATACTATTGGGAAATAAAATATGTCTGAATATGCCAGTAAACTAAGGCACTAACATCTGAATAAAAGAGGAGATTCTAGGACAAGTCCCTAACTAATTCTAACAACTCGATACTAGATCTGAAATCTCTAAAAAAGTAAAAGATAAAGAAATCTTACCCTCAAACTATTAGGACTCAACAATAAGATCAAGGGATGCAGCCGTCTGGTCAACGGCATGATCAAGGATGGCTAGCTGGAATTACATTATAATACAATACAGGCATATAGTATTCATCAGTACATCGAATGTACTGGTATATAGGAATCCAATATGGAACATGATAAGGTGATGCTTAACTACAAACATGAATCTAAGAATGTGAAAGTAGCTAAAGTATACATATTACTGGGATAATTTTAAAGCCGACAAAAATCAAGATAAAGCAGTGTATACAAGTCTAGCAAGTGTAAATAAATCATAAGTTTCGAAAAGAGAGTTAAAACTCAAATAAAGACTGGGCATATTTAATTAATTAAAGATAGTAAACACATTAGTCATAAAAGTTATAAGTTTGATTATAAGTTGAACGTCTGTGGGTGTTTGTATAATCGGCATCACTACAGGAGAGCAATCCAGAAGTTCAACATCTAACCCCATCCTACAAGGGTACCTTATACCTTACCAGGGTATCTATCCTAATAAGTCTCCTAGAGGATCCACTAAGTTTGAGTTGATGCCTAATTCCTTATAGGTTAATAATCCTATGGTGGGATTTAGTTTCTGGGATTTGGGCATCATGCTCTGCTTGTAGGTGAAAAATATTCATCCTCTTGGTGCTAGTACTACTCCAAAAACTAAAAATACTAACTGCTCCTAACAGGATCAGTGAGACCTATCTTAGTCCCCAACCGACCATGCAAAATAAACTGACTGTCTAAATGATATGTTTGCATAATTTGCTTTGTTTTCCTTTAAATACCATAAATGATATCAAAATTTGAATTATAGGAATTCTAAGAATGTAGAACATATTGGTTTTTTTGGTGTGGATTTAAATATTTGCAAGCCATAATCAAATAGGTTTGACTCTGAATAATTTAAATCATGGATTCTTAAACCATGGTTAGACACTTTCATCATCATCATCAAATTATGCAATTTGGCATACAAATCATGAAAACATGCTTTTGATCATGGAAATTTATATAAATCATAGAAACATTTGTAATTAAACATAAGACATGCTGAAAAGATGAATAAACATGACTAACATAATATGGGATTCACCATAACTTCATAAATCATGAACTTTAATGGAATCTTGAGAATTTTGGATACAAGTATGGAAGTAAACCAATGTTGAAGTTTCATATACCTTAATTGAAGCTTTTAGATTGATTTTTCGATGTTTTTGAGCTTCTTGATGAACCCTAGCTAAGCTTGAAGAAAGCCTAAGAGAGTCCTAAGCCTAAAACCTTTATTGAGTCTAAGAGAATGAGAGAAAATCTAGGTTTAGGGTATTTATATCATGGCCTAGAAAAACCAAAATGACATAATTTTCATATTAGAAGTATAGAAAATTGACTTGATTTCACATAGAAAACTTAACTGAAAAATGGTGGGATGTTACCACAAGTTGACCTACGACCCGTGATGAGAGTTATGACTCATGAATCAGGTCATAGTCCAGATTGCATAAATTTCTAGTTACTAGAGTAGTTTGAAGAGTTAATAGTACGAGTTTTAAGCTGGGTTCCATGACTAGTAGGTCCACTCGTGACACAAGCCTGGATTTTGGGATTTTGTATATGTCATAACAGAAAGGGCATTCCATAAGTCATGATAATCATTCCATGACTCATGGGACAACTCATGGACTAGAGAGTGAGAATTTCAGATTTCTAGATCCTAGCACCATGATTCAACAGACGACTAGTAACTTGTCTTTTATGATTCATGGTACGACTCATGGGGATCTAGGAAGAAAATTCTACTTTACTGAGCTAAGTCTGGGTTCTTCTAAGCCTGAGTCAAGTATGTGTATTACAAAACATCTTAACAAATACATATACAACTGGAATAGACTTAATAGGTGGCAACTTAGAACTAGCATCCTTGAGATGCGTCAATAAATCAGATCAACCCTTACATATAAACCTCTTTGCCGAAATGTAATAGATAAGCTTTATGGAGCTGGGTTATAGTCACCTTTACAAATCATTTGGTCCATCCCAAGATTAGATAGAGTCATTATATTAGCATTACAATATAAAATGGCATAATCTAAACATAACCAACTCATACCCAAAATGATGTCAAAATTTTCTATGTCTAGAATTACAAGGTCTGCATAAGTTTTACATCCTATAAAAGTCATAGGACAAGATCAATAGACCCTCTCAAATCACATAATCATCAATAGGGGTACACACATAGATGGTGGGATAAATCAAGTCATATATTATAGTCAACCCATAAAAAAACAAGAAAACACATAAGAAAGGGTAGGTCTAAGATTAAAGAGCA
>JBDJHY010153934.1:0-12798 GCA_039654485.1 Withania somnifera
TAGGTCGAATTAACGGTGTATACAGCCCACATAGTGTCAAGTAAAAGAGGTAAAGCTCCCTGTTGATATGTTTGACTGTAAAATTTTGATATCAATTTAAGTAAAGTTATATTTAGTGTAAAATACTTTCTAAAATTTGCATTAAGTCAAAACTATCAATCAATTATTTCTAATGAGTAGATCCACTTCCAATTTTTAGGCATTATGATGACATTATGTTGATTAATTTTATTTTTAAACCTTTGGTTTCCTCCTTGAAAGACTTATTTTTTCATGTAGTGTTTGATCGATAGCAGTTACTTTTATCTAAAAAGATGTATATCTAATATTCTTTTGTTGAAAAATTATAATATATAGATAGATGAAAAAAATATTATGTATACACTAATAATACGGGTATTTGTTGTAGAGGAAAAATAAAATAAAAATGATTTTCTTATATTTGGGTGGTTAAAATATTTTAAAAATTATTTTCTGTAGGAAACAATAATATACCGTGTGCGTTCGCACACAGTAGAAAAATAAATAAAAAATTGAAATGATTTATATGATTTAGTCAAATAATTGTAAATATAAAGTTAAAGAGTTTTAGAAAATTTCTAAGGTTAATAGAAGATAAACTGATATTAATCAGAATTGACGTTTCTTTTGGATAGCATGTAAGACTCTATATTTTGAGTGATTTAGTAGTCGATCAAGATGTTAATAATTCAATTAAAAATTCGGGGGGACCGGGGAGAGGGGTGGGAGGTCATAAGACTCCTGCAAAGTTATTATGTGTTACAACAATTTCGTAATAGTTTAAGACTTTGTTGTTGGTCTAACTAGAACGATGTTGTTGGTCGATGATGATGGTTGTACTGTGAAGTGATAGTGATTTTAAGACTTCATAAACATTTAAAAAAAGAAAATCTCTAAAATCAAATGTATATTTTTGTTAATTAAAGTCATGAAGAGCCATTTAATATTTCATTTTTGAAATTTGAACTTGAAACTTCAACGTGAATCTAGAACCCTCTTAACTACCAAACCAACCTCCAATCTTATGTTTAGGAGGTCCAAATATTATATATATATATATATTAAAAACGATATCGTATATGTATAGTGTACTTTTTAACCGAGGTGGTTGGGGTGAACCTTCTCGACCCCCTCTAGATGCGTTCGGCAGTCAACTAGTAGTTTAATTTGCTTTCAACTATTTACCTCTTCTTAAACGTCTCTTTCTTTCTTAATTTGATATATATTTTGTATATTAAAATACATATTAAGATTATGATGTTTGAATTTAAGTATATATTTGAGTATGAAAATATTATATTAAGATCTGAATACTAAATAATTAAGATGATTTACTTTTCAATATTTGCATGTATAAAACTTGTCCTTATTTACAATTAATAGTATAAGATTCAAACAATATATTATATCAATAAAAAAATATTTTTTAAAAAAAATCATACGGTGGTTGATAGTTATGATGGTTAAGAATGATGTTTGTGGGTGCAAACTAGATCTGATGGTTGCTATTAGGTGGCAAGTGAGAATAGTAATTAGTGGCGATGACAGCTGACAGTAGTGATTGATGGTGATAGTTGATAGTGTTGATTGATAATTGTGATCAATGACATAGCAGTGGTTCAGGATATGTTATATATTTGGTTTTTGGTGATTCTCGAAATTGACTGCTAGCGACTATGCATGGTGGTTGATGGTAATGATCGTAAATGATTACCACTAGTGACATTTGACTTTTTAAATTAGCGACGGTGCTACTGTAATAGTGGTGAAATATGATCTTTGTAGACATTAATCCTTGAATATATAACATTAAGACTTTATTATTGTTTTAAGTCATTGAGATTCTTCTATCGTTAATCAGAAATCTCAGGTTCAAACCCTTAGAAATGGAAAAAGCTTTGTTGGAAGCGCAACTCTGTAAATGAAATTTAATCCTATCATTTTTCTTCCTCTAGTGTTCGGGTACGCTTTAGAATCCGACTAATTCATATCTGCATTGGAAAATCCCTCTCTAAAGTAAAACACTCCCTACGTTGCGATTCTCTCTATTTTCAAAGCTTGAACCCAAAATCATGTTTGAGCTCATATGCATATATACTCTGCATATACTCAGTCCCTATGAAGAAAACAAAAACAGGTTAAAGGACATATGTTACAACAATACAAACTGTCATGGCCTCAAGAAGTAAACTACTATTGACGGAGCTAGGAATTTGACAAAAAGTGTAAATTTTCTTAAAAATTGTGTTAAGGGCTTGCAAAATAAAATGTACACCCATAATAACTAACAGTTACCTCTATAAACGAAGCAACATAATTTTTTGACGAAGGGTGTACACGTGACTATCCTTCGCTACGGGTGGCGCCACCCATTTCTCCATATATTTGTAAACATTTACGTTATAATGATGTTATGCGCTCACAACAAAACCATCTAAGTAGAACTATAACTACACCAGCATGCAGCACAATCTATGTCCTCACAACCAAACCTGAAGCAGTACAAACTATCAACAGCATACTTGTTGAAGGTCAGCAGAAGTATTATGAACAAGAAAAATGCCATATTCTACAGACTGTTTTGGTGTCGACAACAATATAGCCCACAAGTACCAATAGCCCAAAGTAAACCTGCCAGGAAACAGGTATTAAGAACCAAAACAGTCTCCTACAGAGTTAGCTAGCTAGCTACCAAGTTAAGAATGCTATGAGACAACACAAAGAAAGTTAAGTTCATACCTCAAACTTGAAAAGGGCCATTATCCATGGAACCACTGAAAGTGGAGGACGCAAAGTGCAACCAGAACAGGATGGAGAGACCAGATGAAAGAAGACCTCCAAGATACAAGTACTCTCTGCGCCTTGCCACCATGGCAGGAGCTGAAAAGCAACCAAACGCCACAGCACATCCAACAAAAGCACCTACCACAATGCTGCAATACAAGAAATAGTCCTTCCAAAATTGGAGACCATATCCTACACCTAAGGCAAATGATAAACTAGAGAATTACACAACCTTAGGACATGTCAAGAACGAATGAGCTCTATCAGGAAAAGATATAAAGAGTACACACACAGATCCGACTTTACAAGAAAATAATTTAAATCGACAAAGAATAAATGACTTTACCGCTGCATATTTCACTATAAACAAATCAAGAGTTTTGTTTACAATTCTTTCTTACACTCTTGATGAAAAGTTCTTTCAAGAAACCTCTCTTAATTCTCTCAAGTGTCCCTATTATAGATAATGAGTGATGGTTTATTAAAAACCAACTCCAAATAGGAATAAAAAATCAAATCCTATTCCAAATAGGATTGAAAACCAAAAGAGCGTAAAATTAGGCTCCAAAACACAACAACCTCTCCATGCGGAGGAGCAACATCAGCCATGCTATACTTCCCACACATCCTAGCGTTGTAAGGAGACAACCAATGTTCCAGAGAATGTGAAGGTAAGCTCCAGCAGATGATGCTACTAAAGCACAGCATAACGAACGGTAGACCTATGATCAAGATAAAAATGATGTTCAGCATATTCTGAAGCCATATTCCTAAGGCTAGCGCGCTTGACTAATATTATAGAGAACTGAATTTGGTTTAGACAATATGTGATTAGTAAATAAGGATCAATTTTTTTTAGAAAGCTACAGAATATGTCGTCAAATATTTAATATGATTCCACAAGATCTAGTTGCGTTCAAGTAATACGTAAACCTGACAGAGCAATACAACATGGAGGTAGAAGGCCCATGTTCATGAATTTCTTTTCCAAAAAAGAAGCAATGACGGTATTTTGGGAATAAGCATCAGCTAACTCTGTGCTAACAGGTGCAGTAATACAGAGAATGCAAGCGTTATCCGGATTGGACGTAAAGCATCTATAGATAGCTTTTTAAGTCAGCCGTCAAATTTCGATTTTCTCTTATCTATCGGGAGTTCAGTTCAGCATCACAAACTTTTTCATTTTCATGCTGAGAGTTCTTAACAATAACATTTTGTGTTGAACACAATTCTTTTGTGGGAAACACTTAAAACCACTCAAGAAATTTTCTTAAGACTCTTTTGTGGATACTAGTACTACTTTTTGGAAGCAAAACTTGGTAAAGGTATTTATAGTTGAGGCTAGACAATGTGGACCACACATTTTTCCTACTTCCTAAATTATCTAGATATTTAGTTTTTTTTTTACGACATTCTTAAAATATCTAGATATTCTAAATACTTACTACATGTAAATAAGAAGTTTTTAGATAATGGACTTCCAATCCTAATGAGTTTTATACTAATTAGTCTTTTATGGTAATTGAGCTTCCACAATTATTGGGCTTTAAGGACCCCATTGGGCTAGTGATGATATTTTAACACTCCCCCTCAGCATTATCCCCCATTCGTTGTACCATGTTGAGCTGACAACGATTATGAAAACAATAGTTAACACGATTAGATTACCACACTATCGTAATTAACTGATGTTTAATATTAGGTCTTGAAAAATGATTTGGGAAATAAATAATTAATGTTAATGGTAAAACATGAAAATAAATTACTATCTTTTCTTGATATCTCAAAAATAATAAATAAAAATAAAAATCTACTTTAAAATAATAGACAAATAAAACTGAACGGATAAAGTATATTGTTGTTTTCTTAACTCAGGTGTCAATCACGTACCACCCCAATTTTGAGGTGTGATATTAATTGGTTTGGGGCTTCAAGTAAATGGATCATAGATCCACATAGTAAAATCCAGAGACCCTTCAATTAAAAAAAAATAAAGTAACCTAAATCATTATATAAAAAAAAGTGATGAAAGTAACGGTATACATCAGTTGGTTCGGTTTAGTTTTATTTATTATCAGTTTGATTTATCGATTTTTGATTTTTAAATATGATAAATCAATAACTAAATCACTATAATTTCATAAATAAGGTCCGAAAGGATAGTACATATGCACATCTTACCCAAGTTAATATGGAATAAATAATTAGGTTCACAGTTAAATAATTTGTAAATATTTGATACAATAAACTTCTTAATACAACAACTATTGAACCCATACACACGGAACTATGGATTATTTACTCAAGATCTTCAAATATGTAAATGATCAGTTGCTTGATATACTTTGAACTACAATTCCAGACTGTTATTAATTTGTTGAAGAAAATTGACTTGGTCTTTCACATTGGGAAGAAAGAAAACAACAAAACCATACTGATATTAGTCAAGTTTTGGGGGTCATAGAGGAATTAAATACCTCATGAAAATGAATCTAAGAGAGGAAATTATGGTTAGTATCTCCCAAAGTGGTCTGTCTTGAAATTTGTCCTTTAAATGCTGGTCTTGAATATTTATTCCTCAAAGTATGTGGTTTTGAATTTTTGGTCTCGCTTAATAATTCTTGCTCATAAGGTAGATGTTCTAACTTGCCCATAAAGCAGACGTTCATGATATTTCATGACAATGAACCTGCACGAGTTAGAACATCTGCTTATGAGCATGACGGGCTAAAAAAATAAAGATTACCCCTTATGAAGGCTATTTTCGTAAGACTTTTTTATAAAAGACAAAATATCAAAACCTACCCATCTAAGGAAGACCAAGATGGAGATGAATTCATCACTATATAAAGTATTTGAGCTCATTGTAAAAAGCCACACCTCATAGTAATAAGCCTTCAATATTTTTCTCTTAATAGCACTCATGTTGTTTCACTTGGTTGTGGCTAGTTTAGCCATAAGTTCAGGAGGAAGTTTCCATCATGGTTTGGGGTCTTACACCAACTTCAAGTTCTCAATCTCAGGAATAATAGTTTTAGTGGTTCCATCCTCTCTGTACTTTCTAATATTTCCACGCTTCAAACTTTAGAGTTGACATACAATTTTGTAGAGGTCCGCTGATGGATCAGGCTAATAAACACAGATTTAACAGAAAGTAAATAAAAGAAATAAAGAACACAAGATTTAACGAGGTTCAGCAATTTGCCTACGTCCTCGGAGCTATGAGCTGCTATGATTTTTATTATTTGTTTTAGGTTACAAATACAGAATATATATAAATAACCTAAGTACAATTTACCAAAAATAACTTGTACCATCCATACCTAACAAGGTCCAATCCCAGAAGAGATCGAAAATCTTGAAAATCTAAGGCAAGTAAGATTTTCTGGCAACAACTAATAGGTTTTATCCCTCCGTAGACTTTACAGCTTTCTCTCAATTTTCTTTAAGGAAACATTCCAGGAGAGATCGACAAACTTCAAAACCTGAAATATTTGGCAATAGAATCTAATCAACATACAACTTCTATATCGTTCACGGTCTTCAACATTTCTAGAATTGAACTCATTGGATTTTCAAAGAACACCTTATCAGGAAATCTTCCTGATGATATGTGCAACCGTCTTCCAAAGCTCGAAGAGCTTCATCTAAGTTTCAACGAGCTACATGGTCATATGCCTCTAAGCCTGCCAAAGTGTTTGAAACTTCAAATATTATCTTTCTTTGAGAGACAACAAGTTGCAAGGATCATACCGGGCTCAATGAGCAGCAAGTCAGCTTTGGAATTTTTACAACTTTCGTAATAATGTTTCAGGCTTAATCTCCAAGTCTTTGGAGAAGCTTCAAAATTCGAAGTATTTCAATGTTTCTTTCAACAAGTTGGTTAATGAGATCCCCTCGGTGGTCCTTTCAGAAACCTCTCCAGATGTTCAATGAAGCATTGTGTGGCTCTCCAAGATTTCATGTTCTGCCATGTAACACTAGTACTTCAAAGCATAGATCCAGCCCCCCAAAAAATACTTATTCTAATTTACCGGCTGGAATTGCACTTGTATCAGTCTCCATCGCCTTTGCGCTTGTCTGGATAAGGTATATAAGAGGTAAAAGAACTGATCCTCAGCAAGCAGTTGATTCATCCTCTGTTGTCTCAACAAGAGGAAGAATTTCATACTACGACTTGCTCCGAGCAACTGATTCATTCAACGAGAGTAATTTGATTGGTTCTGGGAGTGTTCAATCTGCAATTAAAAGCATCGTTTTGCGCAACCTTCACCATAGGAATCTCACCAAAGTCATCACTAGTTGTTCCAACCTTGAATTCAAGGCTTTGGTACTCGAGTACATGCATAATGGGAGTCTCTATAAGTGGTTGTACTCGCACAACTACTTCTTAGATATCAAGCATAGGCTGAGTATAATGATAGATGTGGCATGTGCATTGGAATATCTCCACCATGACTGCTCATGTGACTATTACCAATTTGGAACCAATGCAATCATCACTTAAAACTAATTAATTATAAGCTTTGTTAATTTATTGGCACTAATTAATCAGTATCTTTGTTAAATTATTGGCACTAAGTAAGTTCAACTCTGTTTGCTTCATTCTTATTGAGTTGCAGTCAAAGCCGCCCTTTCTTCAAACTCCAACAAGATGCAACTTCTATTAACAATTAATGACTTCACATGGATTTCAAGTGTATTCATAGTTTAATTACATATATAAAGTCCAAGAAAAAGTTATTCAATTCCTATCCCGAGAGATGCCACGCCACCCGCAAGCTTCGGTAAAATTGCCATGTATATACAGGGGCGGAACTGTATGCAAATTTGTGGTGCTCCGGCATCTGTTAAATCCGGTGCAGATTAGGTATAATTATATAAAATTAGAAATTGGTGTAAGAGTAAAAAAAAAAACACATTGAAAACTAAGAAGACAGCTAGGTGCTTTGATTTGCAAGAATAACATTAAACCTTACTCCATGAGGCACCTGCGACCCCCAAAATTATGGGTCCGTCACTGTGTATATATCAAAAATAGTATGAATAACTAGATTGTCAGCCATAGCAACAAATTAATGATCCAAATGTTGCCTCCCAATAATTGATTAAACTTTTGGCTTGCTGCACTAACAAAAGACAGAACACATGCATGCACCGTAAACTCCACAAATTTAGGAACCTGTTTGCATCAATTAGTATTAATTATAGAGTAGTTGTAAAATATAATTGATCAGTTTCCGAGTCTCATATTGTAACTAACCACACCTAATTCTTTCTAATTTCTGTAGTTGTAATGGAGAAAGCTTCTCTCTTAATAGCACTTATATTGTTTCACTTGGTTATGGCTAGTTTAGCCATGACTCACACCAATATTACCACTGATCAATTAGCTCTTCTTTCCTTAAAATCTCAAATCATTTTAGACCCCTCTAACTTGTTGAATGAAAATTGGTCTCCAGCTACTTCTGTTTGTCGTTGGGTTGGAGTCAGTTGTGGTTCTCGCCACCAGAGAGTAACGTCGTTGAATATTTCCAACATGGATCTTATAGGCCGAATGCTAGCTTGTGGTTTTTTCTTCTGCCTAACTAGTTCCTGAAAATTTTCCATCACAAGATTTTTCGTTTGCAGGGAGAATTCCACAAGGAATCGGGATGCTTGATAATTTGGTGGTGTTATCCCTAGCTAGAAACCACCTTACCCAACCTATTCCAATCTCCATATTCAATATCTCCTCGCTGCAGCAGTTGTTATTGGCTGAAAACCATCTCTCTGGACCCTTGTCAGGGGAGGTTGGCAACTTGACTCTTTTGCAGGATCTAGATCTTTCGTCAAATATGCTTACAGGTATTTACATAGTTAGGATATTGCAGCTAGCTTGCTATGAGTGAACTAAAAAAGTATAATTATATCTCCTCCATACATGCATTGGCAGGTGAAATACCAAAAGAGGTAAGCAATCTCATTGACTTGGATAACATTGATTTGTATGAAAACAAGTTTACTGGTACACTTCCTATGGAGATCTTCAACATATCAGGGATTGGATCAATTCAACTTGGATCAAATAATCTGACAGGAACCCTCCCATTAAACATGGATTCCACGATACCCAACATTGAACGTCTTTTTATGGGCAGCTTAAATCTATTTGGGCCTATACCTCCTTCTCTCGCCAATTGTTCCAAACTCATAGGTCTAGACCTTGGTGTTAACAGACTCACCGGTTTGATTCCAACTTCTCTTGGATATTTGACTCATCTAGAGTACATAATCTTGGATAAAAACTTTTTAAGAAGCGACACTGCGTTAAGCTTTTTGACTTCCTTATTGAATTGTAGAAACTTAAAGTATCTTTCTTTTTCTGGGAACTCTCTGAATGGAGTGCTTCCAGTCTCCTTAGGAAACCTTTCCAGTACTTCTCTTCTAAAGTTTGAAGCTGTAGATTGTAGAATTAAAGGGAAAATCCCGAAAGCAATAGGGAACTTAAGCAGCTTAATAGACCTCGATCTTTCTGGAAACGATTTAATTGGATCAATTCCCATAACAATTAGCAAGTTGAGATTCCTTCAGAGTTTTAAATTGACTCGCAACGATCTTTCTGGATTTATTGGAGACGGTCTATGTGAATTGCAGAACTTAGGTTATTTACACTTGACTCAAAATAAACTTTCAGGATCTATTCCTAATTGCTTGGGCAACATAACTTCCCTTCGCGAGATATTTCTAGGTTCCAACAAATTGCATTCAAACATTCCAGCAAGCTTAGGGAACCTCAAAAATCTCTTGAAGCTAGACTTATCCTCAAACAACTTGAGTGGCTCTTTACCTCCGGATATTGGACATCTAAAGGCTGTGATATATATGGATCTATCAATGAATACATTATCAAATGGCATTCCTAAAGAAATTGGTAGCTTGCACGATCTGATACACCTTTCTTTGAGAGACAATAAATTGCAAGGATCAATACCTGGCTCAGTGAGCAGCATGTCGGCTTTGGAATTTCTAGACCTTTCTCATAACAATATTTCAGGATTAATTCCCAAGTCTTTGGAGAAGCTTCAAAATCTCAAGCATTTCAACGTTTCTTTCAACAAGTTGGTTAATGAGATCCCCTCGGGTGGTCCTTTCAAGAACTTCTCCAGTCTGTCTTTCATGTCCAATGAAGGATTGTGTGGCTCTCCAAGATTTCGTGTTCCACCATGTCATACTAGTACTTCAAAGCATAGATCCAAGAGGAAAGTACTTGTTCTAATTCTACCGGCCGGAACTGCACTTGTATTAGTCGCCATTGCCGTTGCACTTGTATGGATAAGGTATATAAGAGGTAAAAGAAAGCAATTAGTTGATTCATCCTTTGTCGTCTCAACAAGAGGAAGAGTTTCATATTATGAATTGCTCCGAGCAACCGATTCACTCAGTGAGAGCAATTTGTTTGGTTCTGGGAGTTTTGGTTCTGTTGACAAAGGAATCCTCATAGATGGGACTACTATTGCAGTTAAAGTGTTCAATCTTCAATTGCAAGCATCATTTAGGAGTTTTGATACAGAATGTCAGGTTTTGCGCAGCCTTCACCATAGGAATCTCACCAAAGTCATCACTAGTTGTTCCAACCTTGAATTTAAGGCTTTGGTACTTGAGTACATGCCCAACGGGAGCCTGGATAAGTGGTTATATTCGCACAACTACTTCTTAGACATCAAGCATCGACTAAGTATAATGATAGATGTGGCATGTGCATTAGAATATCTCCACCATGGCTGCTTATTGCCTGTGATTCACTGCGATCTGAAGCCAAGTAACGTCTTGTTGGACGAGGACATGGTTGGCCACCTAAGTGACTTTGGCATCTCAAAACTGCTTTCTGATGGTGAGAGTGTTTCATACACTAAAACATTAGCAACATTGGGTTATATCGCACCAGGTATGTGACCTCTTAATTAATTGCTTTTGAATACTTCTCTTTCCTTTTTCCACCCATAAATGCTGAATTTAAAAATTGACTGATCGTAGAGTATGGATTGGAGGGATTGGTATCAACGAAATGCGATGTTTATAGTTATGGAATTATGCTGATGGAAACATTTACAAGGACAAAGCCTAGTAATGAAATGTTTGATGGAGATCTTAGCTTGAAGCAATGGGTGAGCAATTCACTCCCACATGCAGTAATGGAAGTTGTCGATGCCAACTTAATAAAACCACATGATAATCACTCAATGAGAAAGTTAGATTGCGCGGCATCCATAATGAACGTGGCAATGGATTGTTGTGTTGAATCTCCTCAAGGAAGGATTAACATGAAAGATGTTGTAGCGAGGTTAAAGACGATCAACATTCAACTCCTAGCATGTTGAGAAAGTTCTTATTAGAAATTTTCCTTCCAAATCATCTCATGTGTAACAAATGTTTGCAATAACATTTAACTTCAAATAGGCTATTAGTTTGGTGTATTATTTAGTGACTTCATCTCGAGATTTAGCAATGTAAACAAATAGCTCTGATGACATTCTGCTCTTTGTTTTCATTTTTTTTTATATTTTCTGATTCAGAAGAAAATAATGAAGGCACATAACTTTAGTCATGGATGTTCAGTTGCATTCAGAGGCGGATTTAGGAGGGGAACAGGGTATTCACCCAAACCCCTCGGCAAAAAATTACACAATATTTTCTTATTTTTTGTGTATATATTATATATAGACTTCGAATCTTCTCAACATAAGACTAGAGTTTGGCTTATTGATTTAGGGGGTTTTTAAATTCACCTTAAGGTTTCATGTTCAAATCTCAAGTACTAATTTTAATTTTTCGGATCCCCTTTATGAAAACCTTGGATCTGCCATTGCCATCACCTATGTCAATGTTACAAGAAACTCTAAAACATAGAGGAAGCAACAAAATGCTATCTTTATACTCTGCAAGCTTCTATTGCCCATTGCTAGAGTTGAAGCCCCCACACAACGGTTGGATGATCAACCGTTCTAACCAGGAAAGATTTTACATTGAAAAAAAAAAGGGGCACTTGGGTTGAGTCTTTTCATAAAACTATCTTTTCATAAAACTATAAATTTTATGTATATATATTTCTAAATTGTTATAATATTATATGTTGGCACCTATGCTACAAGTTTGTTGAATGGTATACTTGGTTTGTTAGTTATTTACTTAGAAGACTAGCGATAAATTCTTGTAAGACCCCCCTAAATCAATAATCACATCAAAAGAGACCATAGGTTTGTAACCAGACACAAAGAACAGCAAACATTGAAAGGGGCTACTTACTTCTTTGTGAGGATAGGGGGAACAATTGGTGAATCATCAAGTTTTTGCTTGTTTAAAGATTTCTGCAGCAGCTATATTGGCATAGTGCTTGATAAAATATCACCTTTGATGGTGTATTATAATTTATAATACTCCTCATGTAAGATAAATAATTTAAAATGGAGAAGAGGATTAAAATATTTGAAGGACATGCCTGTTGTAGCCACTGCTACATAATAAACAAATTTAAATTATTAATTATTATAATTTATAATACCTTTAATATAAGATAAATCATATATGATATCATGATACTACCACTAATAAATCAAAAGTTAGATTACAAAAAGGTCGGGTTTTTCCAACGAAACTAAGCATTTTTTTTCTTTCTCATTCTCCTCATGCTTTGCCATCTAGGTCTGGGAATTTATTGGTATGGGCCTCCCAAGGGGTTTCCCTAAAGGAGCTTCTCTGTCAAAAAGTTTGTACTAAACTCTCCCTCTCCCCCCATACACACATTATTTCTTTTCAACGAGCATGAACTTGCATATTTACAGTAATTCAGATAGCAGAATTCATAACCAGGTGATGTAAATATTCAATCTGTAGGGTGTACTAGAGACTGAGTAGAAATAGCAGTAAAGAAGTTGGATGTAGCATTACGTCAAGATAGCATTTTAACCTTAATAAGTTGTTGGGATACACCATTCATAGAGTAGAAAAATTCAT
>JBDJHY010153944.1:0-12798 GCA_039654485.1 Withania somnifera
TTTTTACTAGAATGTAGCCATAGGGTTCCCCCATGTATTTTTTTGAAGAAAAATGATGGGTCACTATCGATGTGTGTTGATTATTGGTCGTTGAATAAGGTGACTGTGAAGAATAAGTGTCCCCTATCATGTATTGACGACTTATTTTACCTTCTAAAGGGTTCCAAATTATTCTCTGTGATTAATTTGAGGTGTGATTATCATCAGTTGTCGATTCGGGCTAAGGATATCCTGAAGACAACCTTTCGAATGAGGTATGTTCATTATGAAATTCTGGTGATGTTTCTTGGGATGACTAACTCCCCTGTAGCCTCTATGGATTTTATGACCCGAGTATTAAAAAAATACTTAGACACCTCTCTTATCATATTTATTGATGACATATTGGTTTAGTCATAGATTCAAGCAGAAATGAGGAGAGCGTAAGGGTAGTGCAATACACTTTTAGGATTAAGCACCTCTATTTAAAGTTTCCAATGTGTGAGTTTTGTCTCGAGTCATTTTTTTAAGCCACATGGTATTGGATGCTGGCATTAATTTTGATCCGATCAAGCTGGTGGTGCTACATGATTGGCCTCGACCTTCTATGCCTATAGTTATTCATAGTTTCCTTAGGCTAGGTGGGTACTATTGCTAGTTTGTTAAAAATACTACATCTATCGTGGCTCTTTTGACTAGACTGACTTGGAAGGACGTCCTCTTCCAATAGTTAGCTACGTTTTATTATAGCTTTTTTAGGCTAATGGAGTTGCTAACTACCTCCACACTTCTTTCTTTTCTAGTTGAGGGTCAACCCTATAGAATATATTGTGAAGCTTTAGATAATAGGTTGGTTGTGTCCTAATGCAACGTGGTCATATTATTGCTTCTGCTTTAGCGCAGCTAAAGGATCATGAGGGTAACTACCCCACCTATGACTTGGAGTTAGCAACGTTGGTTTTTGCGCTTAGGGCCTTGAGGTACTATTTGTATGGAGTCCATTGTGAGATTTATGTTGATCACCGTAGCTTGCAGTATATCTTGAGTTAGAGCTAGCTTAACACGAGGTTGTGGTGATGGATTGAGCTCAGAAAGGACTATGATTTGTCTTTAATATTCAAGCAAGGCTAATGTGGTTGGATTCCTTGAGCCGGAAGGTGGTGAGAATGGGTAGCCTAGCTTGTATTTCGGCTTCTGTTAGGCCATTGGTTCAGGACACTCAGTCCTTTGAAAATATTCTAGCGATGTTAGATATTCATTACCAAAGTGGGTTATTTCTCGTGTTGAGGCTAGGTTGTCCTTATTTGATTAGGTTCGGCAATGCTAGTATGATAATCCCTATATATTTCGGAGGTGAGAGAGGCTTTTGAGGGGTGATTTCAGTCGGGCCATGATAGACTCAAACTGTGCGTTGTGGGTTCGTGGTTTCTTGGACATTCTGAGAGTTGTAGATTTGTTTTAGACTTTGTTGCATAAGTATCACTACTCCAGGTACTCTATCCATCTGGGTAATGCAAGGACGTACCATTATCCGAGGAAGCATTATTTGTTGCGGGGTATAAGAAGAGCTATGGCATCCTTTGTGTCCTAGTTTTTAAACTATCAGTAAGTAAAGTTCGAGAAAATGAGGCCTAGCATTGAACTTTAAAGGCTCTCTATTCTTGAGTGAAAGTGGGAGCGGGTTACTATAGACATCATTTTAGGCCTTCCCCACACATCTAGATGCAATAATTGCATATGGAACCAAGTCAGCTCACTTCCCATTGACTCACTCATCTATGGGTGAAGAGAGACTACATAAGTTGTATGTTAGAAAGTTGGTCCGTCTTCATAAGGTACTTGTTACCATTATATTAGATGGAGGACTCGATTTATGTTGCAATTTTTGAGATCAATGAAGAGAGATATGGGTACTGAGGTTATCTTGAGTATATCATTTCGCCATCAGACTGATAGGAATTTTGAGAGAGTTGTTCAGGTACCTAAAGATATGTTGTGGGCATGTGGATTTGACTTTAGTGGTATCTAATATAGACATTATGTTTTATCGGAGTTCTCATATAATAACAATTATCACTAAAGCATTCAGATAGAGTCTTTTGAGGCCTTGTATTGAAGGCATTACAGATCATATGTTGATTTATTTTATGGTATAGAGGTTCCACTCTAAGGGTTCTGATTTTCTTTGTGATACCATGGTTGGGATCATAGTTATTCAGGATAGGCAGCCCATAGCACAGAGTAGGCATAAGTCCTATGCAAATCAAAGGTTTTAGCCCTAGAATTCAGTGTTGGTGATTGGGTCTTTCTCCGAGAGACACTTATAAAGGGTGTTATGAGATTTGGTAGGCAGGTTAAGCTTAGACCCTAGTTTATTGGGCCCCTATATAGTTGGAGATATATCGTACAAACTTGCACTACCTACAAAGTTGGTTGCTATCCATCTGGTATTCATGTATCTATGCTTTGAAAGTATGTGCCTAACCCACCCTATGTGTTTCACCTAAAGTCTTTGTAGATAAGTGACAGGTTGACTTAGGTTGAGGAGCAAAATTCTAATACATACAAAAATGTAAGGCGGTTCAGATCTATAGATATTTTCGTGGTGAAGCTTCGTTGAGCGAATCAACCGTGAAGGAGGATACTTGGGTGACAGAGCAAGATATGTGACCCAATAGCCACTTTTGTTCGAGCCTTTAGGTGCTACACTTTTCTTGGCTTTTGAGGATTAAAGTGCTATTTAGTGGTGGAAGTTGTAATAACCAGCATTTTCATTTACTGTCCTTTTGGTTTCTTCAGTTCTTCGAGATTTCTTTTATCTTCCTCAAGTCATTAATGTCTTTCTCGGACCGTTTGTATGGCTCCCTGTTATTTCTATAGCCTTTATATTAGTTTTCCTATTTTGAAGGTTTATCCTTTAAATAGTGAAACTTTTGAGTTAATTCTTAGTAAATGCACTCGAAAATGGATTTTTGACAGTTTGTTTAGCTCTATAACACCAACTTTGGTCTAGTTGGACCATTAATTTATGTCCCGGTGTCCTGTTTTGAGTTTGAGTTGTTTTTTGAAATTTTGTCCAAATCGAGTTTATTTGGGGGCTTGAGTGGGATTTTTGTGATTGGAGTGTTGAATAATTATTTTGAAGCTTCTGTCATCTCTGAAATGTCGATTTTGTATAGTTTTATCTTTACTGTGTGTCTTATGGTGTCCTTTGTGAGTTTGAGCTATTTTGTATCAACTCAAATAAAGTTCACTTTTGAGCCTGGGTGAGGTTTTGGTGATCAGAGTGTTAGATTATAATTCTAATGCTTCAATTATCTCTATAATGGTGATTTTCGACTGGCAGGGGCTGGGGAGCTTTGGGAGTGTCCAAGATCATTTTTAGGGTATTTGTGGAAAGTGAGGAAGTGGGCCCTATTTTATCGATTTGGTTTGGGTGTCCTTTTCTCTCAAATGAACTCCGATTGTCGTTTAGACAATCCATTTGAGTCTGGAATATGTTTTCCTTGAAAGATTCGTATTTAGTTTGCCAAAATTAGAATAAAAAAATTTCTGAGCCTCTTTTGTAGTGTATGAAATTGTTGTCTATTATTTCATTTGTAGACTAATAAATATCAATCTTTTGACCATTAAATCTATGATTGATAAATCTTCCAGGGTCTGATAAATTGGTAGGTGCCCATTAATTGGTCCTTTTGACCCATAGTCGGTCCTTTGCCGGGTATTGATGAACCTGGTAGTACCAATTTATCGGTCCTTTTGATCGATAAATAGGTCGCTATTGGGTTTGTATAAAGGCCATAATCAATTTTTTTCAAGCATTTCCCATACTTTGTTCCTCCATTTTTCTCCTCTTTTTCGCAATTTCTCAACCTATTTCAAGGGGAAATTATTGGCTATTTCTTGACTCCTTATTTCTATAATTGGTAAGCTTCCTTTCCTCCTTTTTTTCCTCCTTGAGCATGCTGTTGGGGTTTTATCAATGAACTCCCATATTTTGTTAATTGTAATCTAATTTCTTGACTCTTAGTTCGGATTGTTGTTTGTTGAGCTTGTGCATTGTTATGAGCTTATCCCACATTTCCTCGATACATTCTTACTCGATTTCTTTTAGTTTGATTAACCTTTTATGGTTTTCTTAATTCTAAATCATTTATTTGCCAATTGACAACTTTTTGGATGTCCAATTGAGCTTATTTTCAAACCCTGAGTGCCTTGAGGTGAAGCATTCATTTTGGTACTTTAATTTAATTTGTTTAGGATAGGGGCCCACGACCCCATTTTTAGGCCTGATTTCCATACATGGTTACACCTATCAATTTGGATATCATTTAAACTCTAGATTTTAATTTGATAGTTTTGAGCGAGTTGAGTCTTGTTCCGGGTGTTGCATGCTTTTTGATGAATTTTGCCACTGCCAGGTAGGCTAGTCTAGGCTTAGCTTTCTTTAGGCAGGTCTATTTCAAGGTACTTTTACGATATTGCTAGTTGTACAGGATGGTTATTAGGTTGGAAGCCCATATTTATTTATTTTTCACCTATATACCTACTTTTAAGGTTCCGTGGAGGTACATAGAGGTTGTTGGATTATATGTGTATGTTGCAGCCTTTCCACAGGTGGTCGTGGACCTTAGTTACTATATTGTGCCATGATAAGTCTTGGTGAGCGAGATGAGTTCTTAAATGGTGGCCTCTAGCTGATCCTAGTGCATTGCATGTTTCCTTACTATTGTTGTGTTGCATTCATGCATTTTAGATATTTATCTGTGATAGGATAAGCATTTGTGCGGATCGAAGACTATGGTAAATGAGTTTTATTGGTCTTAACAATAACTAGAAAGGTCAACTGTCTTAGTAACAAAAAGCGGTTTCATTACTTATATGTATATAAATGTCACAACAACCTGGTTTTATGGTGCTACTTGTAAAGTATATTTGGTATAAAACTTTGAATGTTGTTGGGTTCTTGAGCACTGAGGGTGTGACCCTGATATAGGTTGACTCTGCAACGCATACCTCCTGAGGCATAGCCCCAACTATTGATTATCATGCATAGACCTCTTGCAGCGCGGCCCCCACTATTGTTCATGAGGCACAAACCTCCTAGAGTGTGGCCCCTACCATTGATTATGAGGTGTGTACCTCCAGGGCACGACTCCTACGATTGATTATGAGGTGAGGACTTTCGGGGGACAACCCCTACTATTGATTATTAGGAGTGGCCCTTCGGGGCATAGCCCACACAAATTATTATGAGTCAGGGACCTCTAAGGTGCAACTACCACTATTGATTATGATATGTGTACCTTCTGGGATGCGACCCCAACTATTGATCTCGAGGCGTGGCCTCCCAGTTCAAAGATTGTATTCCCTGGTTTACTTGTACCACCCCCATTCATTCATTCATTATATTCCCATATGTTATACTTTTCGGGATTATTAGGGAAGTCATGATGAGTTATTTGTTGTATTTTTTTATTTATGGGGTTATACTCTTTACAATATTTATGTTTATGCTTTATTAGTGTCTTTTAACTTTCTCTGTTGTTTCGATACTAGTATCCTCAGGTGGAATTTAGGTAGGCTTTCCTTTGTTTATTTTTCAATAATATTCGATTGTTAGGTGTTCCTATGTTAGAACCATTCATAGTCTTACTTTCTTAGATCCATATCCTCTCTATTATTGGGAGTTAGCATCTGTACCAATTACCCACTGTGGCTGCTCAGTTAATTTTATTCTTCTTAACTGCTCTTATTTACTTGTTTTACTTGTACTATACTTAATCGGGGCGTCCTATGATGCTTGTTAGGTACCTGTGTTTTGGTACTTATACTACACTTTTGTACCATTTACATGGTGCAGATATTTGTAGGGGTCATCAGAGATGACGTGATTGTGCTGGGTAGATTGTTGTTCTGTGGAGACTACAGTAGATTTTGTGTTTGAGTTTATCATGGTTTTTATCAATTGTAGAATGTTGTATTCTCTTTCATGGAAAGCCTTGTATAGTTTTACTTTTATAGGAGCTTGTCTATGTATATATATATCCTTTAGATACTCTGATTTGTAGCTCTATATGCAATTGACATTAGTCTTTTTAGCCGGTTTCTATATATTTAGTCTTCCTTCTATTGTGATTTATTTAAGTTGATGATTGTATATATGGCCCATTGCGTTTAGCTCCGGGCTGTAAGTACAAGCTTGTTATGGGTGGGATATAGACTCCATCATGAAATTAAATTTGAGTTGTGATACTACTTGATTCCCCATCCATCCGGTAGGCACAACCAATACAAACAAGAACTCACTATAACTTCTCCCTGAAGCCCGTTGGGCACAACAAATGTGAACAAGATGAACACATGGGAGTAGGAGTAGCGGAATCATGTAATAACCACCAATATCAGAGACCGTACCTCCAATCCATACCTAAAAGCCCACGATCGACTCCGTTCCTCAATGATCAAAGCAAGGCTTGCACCATTTAATACGAAATAGGCCTGTTCGTACAATAGGCCTATATCAGGATTGTAACTGAAATAGTCACGGTATGCCCACATATGACAATTCTGAAGAAGGCTTGTGTCATAGAATAGGTCTATATTGAGACTGTTCCTTTATAGTCAATGTTAGTCCTACATTAAACAACCCAAAATAGGCCTGGGTTTTACAATTAGTCCATACCAGGACCATGCCCCTCATAATAATCGATACAGTACCCTGTGCTAGTCGAAAACATCTTTCAAGGATAGTTCCATACCATCAGGTGGTCGTGGCATTTACATACATATAAGAATGGGAAATACTTTACAATTTGATACTAGTAAACTCTTATTTTAGTTATTCAAGTACAAATCCATTACCATAGCCTTAGGGCTCCCATTGCTGACGATACCACAACTCAGTAATTATGATATATGGTGCAGCGTAATAATAACACAGAAATAACTACAGTGCATTAGGATTCTCCATAAGCCACTATTTGATTACTTACCTCACTCACAGGTTCCAACTAAGGCACAACGCAGCTACTAAGGTCCACGTCCTCCTACAGCAAGGTCGGGAACCATACACATAGCCCAACAGCCTCTACGTCCTTTTACGAGACCCCTGAGGCAGATAAAATAGGTGTAAAAATAATAAGGGAGGTCCAAAAACCTAAAACCCATCTCGCACAGCTATCCACACCACACAAAAACCTGACAATATTCCAGTATAAAGCAAGGTAAACCTAGCCTTCCTAGGCACTGATATAAATCCTTGTAAAGCATACAACACCGGCCTGAAGCTACGATCAAGTTTGAATCCACATGAAACTATCCAATTAGATATACAGAGGTAAAACATTTAACAATAACACAAATATTGTGAACTACAATACATATCGAAAACTAGTCCTAAAAATGGGGTAATGGGCCATGCAAACCAAAAATAAATAAAAAATAATCGCATAAGGGATCATCTCACAAACCTATGGTTCAAAAATAAGCTTTATTATACCTCCAAAAGGTTCTCAATTGGCCAAAAAAATCTTCGGTAAAGTGGGAAAAACATTATTAGGTATAAAGAGAGAAAAGGAGGAGCAACAGACCTTTAAATATGAAGAAACTATAACCTAAGAGTTACCCGAGTATGATCCAGCTATCCCCAACAATTCTCAAAGAAATAACCCAACAAGACTAACTAAAATGACAAGTGGATAGAAGAAATTCATAGGTGAAATCTGAATTTTGAAGCTGGGACTAGTATATATAGCCACTATGCATCGTGATCACGTCTAGACTCCTTGTGATAGATAATAGCTAGATGAAAAATCAATGCGATCGCGACAATAAAAAACATAATCACACAAAAACATTTCCTATCCATGCAATCACGAAGACTATACACGATCGTGATGAACAAGAACACGAAACTACGCAATTGCAACTAGACATACGCAATATCGACTAATTTATGAGATATAGTTATAGGTATGTTGCAATTTCATTTTGTAAATGTTAATTTTCAGTTAGTACTAGGATTCTTCCTGCGCCTTTCTAGATAATTGGTTTATATACAACTCTTTTGCTTTATTCCTGAGGTATGTCGGTTATAGAAACTCCCACAACGAAGTATAATTTATAGTTTTAAAGAGAAGAAAGTGAAAAAGTACTTTTAACTAAGTCATTATCATTTGATAAAAACTAATGAAGATAAACTATTAATATGAGTTAACTTATATTCTTTAGATTATAAAGCTTTTTAACTATTTTATTATAAGTTATAAATTTCTTTTGTGATTTAGAACCGAAGTTGAAATATTGTTCATACGTTACATAAAACTTATCATTTACTATTGTATAGCCTATTTTATACCCGCTCACATACTCAGTGCATTTTCATGTGTTGATTCTATTGTCAGTGTATGTGTTAATCCCTATGCAGATTGTGACAGGTATCTGGACACTCAACGTTGATGCTACTTGGATTCTTAGAATCCTAGAAGATTGGTGAGTCCACATATTATTCAAGGGCCTAACTATGGAGTTTCCTTTATTTTATTTATCTACAGCTTGGACTTAAGCTTTATTTCATAACTAGAGAGTAGCTAATAAACGGTTGAGCTAACAGTCCATTATTTGGTGAAGAGAGGTTTTCAGATCGAGATGTATTCTTTCACAACATGATTTTTTCTATTCTTTTATTGATACTATATATTAATTATCGTGAGATGCCTATTAAACTTTGAATATTATTCTTGTTTTTTCTATTGAATAATGTCAGTAGAGCGTTGAATGATAAATGTTGTTCTATCATAACCAAAAACTCTAATCACGATTGCACCTGTGGTCCCACCTAAGTCCAACCAATCACTCAGCCTGAAGAAACAAGCAATGGGCTGACACTACCTAACCAACAGTAATAAAAAAGTAATAAATGAGACCCAAGAAATTTAATAGAAAAAAATACATATGTACGCACCTCCAAAAACTAGTGATTGTGATAAGACGGAGCTTTGTACATTAGAGTATCAAAAAAGTACAATATACAACCGCTCCAATAGGAGGTAAATAGAAAAAGACCAGTCTTCCCTGAATAAAATAAGGTAGGAACTTAACAAAGCTTGAGAACGGGCCAGCTCGGATGCTGGGAGCTCATGTGATCTACGAAGTCCACTAGCACACCTACTTTTGAAGATCCTTCCTCCTATAGTAACCCGCACTAGTATCTGCACCACCAAAACTACACATAAATGTAGCATGAGTACCAAAAACATAGGGTACCCAATGGGTATCATAGATTGACTGGACTCAATCAAATACAAGTAAGCTAAACCAGTCAGTCGAAATAAGTAAAATAGTACATAAAGAAAGGCATAGCTATAAGGATATAGAATGAAAGTAAATTACACAGGTCTAATTACTCAGCCTCACCAAGATGCATCCACCACCCTATCTCATGTCACAATTCAACAGGAACATACTAAATATCAAACTCAACTCAACCTAAAGTAGAAACAAGCAAATAAGGGGAAACAAAAGCTTAGTGTAAAGGAACAGAAAATAGTTGATTAAATCCAAATAGTGCCCCACCCCACAATTAGATACATATAAAAAAATAAAAATGTATAACTTAGTTAACGCCCCATCCCGCCAATTTCCATAAATAAGGAAATGAGAACAAATGTAACCTCCTACCCGGTAAGCCCGCAAGGTACAAAAAAGTGAATAAAAGGATGATTACAAGGGGTGGAAACAAAAATAACACAGCATAACCAATGTTCTCGAAGGTCGCATCCCCAAGAACTGCACTGGTCACTCGCCCCGTAGATCCATTCCCCAAACAAAAATGATTGAACCCCGCCTGTTGGGAACCTCATTTTAGAGGTCTTGCCTCTAAATCATGAGTTTGGAACCATATCCCACTTAGATCCTTGCTCCAAAAACAAAAGGTCCCCTCCCCTAAGAAGAGATCTCACCTCCAAACACATCTCTGAAAGACCCCTCTCCAACCAGATAATCACCTTGTGGTACATATAATATAAAAAAACCCATTCAAATCACAACCCTATTATACATAACTTATTTATACATAAATTTCTAAAAATTTCTAAAAATTTATACATAAATTTCTAAAACCCTCTCAAACCCTCTCAAACCTATTTATACATAAATTTCTAAAAATTTCCATTAGAATAGAATTTCCCCTCCTAGGAAATAAATCACACCAACGGCCCCGCCCGTATATAGCTCCTGCGATATGCATGCACTCCAAGGAAAATAGAAGGAATGCTTGAAGTCTAACAAAGGCCAGAATTCACAAGCTAAGCACGCACCTGACTTGAACAATATAACAATAGCCTTACATTAATACTATATCCCCATAACCTCTAGATGAGTAGTCAAATTACATGTTTTGAAGGTATTTCATGATAGATTATGCAGTGTATTACCACCATATGGGTTCATTTTATGTTATAAATTGATTATTTTTAGGTATGGCTTGATAAAGAGGCATTATAGATGCAAAAGACCAAGAATCAGACAAGAAAGAGAAAAAGAGACTAAGCTGGGGAGTACACTTTCAGGGATTTTCTACCTGCGACCCCTAGTTTGCTGATGTGCAAGATGTACTTATGACCTCCACTCCGCAAGTGAGACATACCGGCTCTTGGAAAGGACAATTTAGTAAATTCACATGTTCTCATTCGAAAAATCATAAAATATTCCAAAGCCCTCATTTTATATTCTCTTTGGCACCCTTTGGCATACATCACAACTACCCACATATTGGGTTGACGATTAGGTGATTTTTATTGTTAAATCCCTTACCTATCACTTCTTCCCTAGTTTTAATTTTTCATTTTCGGTTTGTAGAGTTTAATCCTTGTTAAACTCCTGTATTTTTAATTGATTCAAAGGTTGGGTTTGGAATATTTTTTTTAATGCCATTGTATACTTCGTTGTTAATTTAGTATTTGTTGATTATTAACTGATTTTGCGGGTCTAAATTTATCTTGTTGTTAAATTGAATTCTAAAAGGAGTAGCTAAAACTTTGAAATGTCCATTTATTTTTATTGAGTTTTAGAGAGCAAATTGTAGTTGGGAAGATAAATTTAGCATGATTTAGAGAACAATGTTAAGAAAGATTCACTAGTGTTCAATAGAAAATAGTGAATACTTTAGATCCAATGCTAAACCCCGAACTTTATTCTTTGTTAATGATTATCTAATTAACTACCATGGATTGTTGATGATTTAATTCCCTATTTTTTTCTTATTATCTTTGAGTTGTGATGATTTTGAACAACCAATGTTCATATTATATATTTTACACCTTTTTTACATAATTTATTCCGCACCCTACCTTACTACACCACACCCGTCCAATCCCTTTAATATCTACTATTTGTTCGAGTTTTTGTGGTTGCACTTTAGTTTCCTCTCTTACTCGATTTCCTCATAATTAATTGCTTTTGATAGATTTGGCCCTAAATAGTTTTTGGGTAATTATACTTTAATAATGTCCGCATACACTTTTAGATTGATTTCATAGTGTAATTTAGTATTATATAAAATTTATCCGCTGCATAAGAGTGAACTAGGGGTTGCAAGTGCGAAATTCCTGGTACTGTACTCCCAAGCTTAGTTTCTTTTGCTCTTTTTTGTTCGATTCTTGGTCTTTTGTATCTATTGTGCCTCTTTGTCAATCCATACCTTAAATCATCAATTTACAACATCAAATTATCACATATGGTGGTAAGACACTGCAAAATATATCACAAAAGACCATCGAAAGTAGGTGAGAAAGTTCAATGCAAATCTTAAAACGTGAAGTTCTCAAACCCCAAGATAATTATAAGGGGAAAAGTTGTTCCTTTTGGGAAGAAGGTGATGAGTCAATTTTATGTTCATCATAACCATCCTTGTGAGTCAATTGAAGTTATAATTACTAAACTGTGGGTCGTTTATTTCAAAGTCGTAGCCTACAGGGATAAAGCCTTGATTGGGGAGAGGGGGGTTAAAGGAGGAATTTGTGGTAGTGATTTTGCAATTGAGCCACAAATGTAGCTTTATATTATTTGTGGATGAATTTCACCTTCTGGAAAAAGTATGATATTCCAATGCTCCGAGATCATATGATTGCTGGAATTCTTTAAGGCATTGCTTTGAATGTCTGATACTATATATTGAGAAAAGTTAGAGAATATCTATACTAAAGCATCATAACTTTTATGTTTTTTTAGTTGATCACTGTGTTGTATAGAAGAGATGGTGTAGAGGAGAGCCCTAGGGACAAATATATACAGCTCGAGAGGAAATTTTATCCACTGAAGGTGAAGGTGGATTGAAGTACCCTAGATTTGAAAAAGGGAAAAATTGAGGCTACCACATCATAGGAAACCACTTCTGAGGTACCATTCGGTGACATAGCCTAGTAGCTTCGAACTATGCACAATCTTGTATTTTAAAGGACTAATTCACATGAGATGAGAAGCTGGTATACCTTGGGACTCAGAAGAAATAGGTTGAGACCATTTCTAAGCTAGCCAGTCAGTGAAGACACTTCAGAAGACCTATACAGATGTTAAAAAAGCCCATACCTCACTCCAGTGAAACATCAAGGAAGAACATACAAAGAAAAATAAAACCCATAAGTTTTTTGCTAAAAATATTGGGTGGAATAAAATAAATCTTCAAGTGGGGCCAGTCAAGAAAGTGGATACCGGTGTGAGAGAGAGTCTGAGGAGTATTCATTCTTGGCTGATGGGTAGAGAGATCATTACAATGATCAGGATGATGTTCACTCTTAAAGCCAAGAGTGATCCATTGGG
>JBDJHY010153953.1:0-22559 GCA_039654485.1 Withania somnifera
AATAAAAGGGAAACCAACCTAAAAACCATCCCCACATCCAGTATTTTATAGTAACTATACCCTATCATGGCCTGACCTAAGAGAGAAACTCGTAACTTACCTGGAGACCGGTGATGATACTCGTACAATGTGCAATAAGTCCAAAGTCCACCACGAAGCATGAACTATCTCGAAACTATTCGATTTAGTAACATAAGAGTTGTTGTAATAAGTAAAATAAGACCCATATTGCTATATGTAAATCAGGGTAAAAAATTAGACCAAAAATGGGTTTGTGGGCCCCGCAATCTGGAATTCAAAATAAAAATTATTAGGGCATAGGCAATAGTTCAAATAACTCATGGTTCAATTTTGAACTCTGAACAGATGAGTAATGGACACCAAAACATCCTATAAGAGAAAAAAGTATAAAACTTTACACTTGGAGTTAAAACACAGAATTAAGGCAAGAATTACCCGAAATAGATGAAGGGAAAGTCTCACAAGAACTTGAAGAGAAAGCTACCAACAATCTCCACCATTTCTAGTTGTTAAACAAGATCAACTAGATCAAATGGAGTTTTACACTTAAAGGAGACACCTTATATTAAGAGTACCAAGAAAAAAAGGGGAAACATATCTCGATCAAAAGAGAAACTCTAGGAATCACTTCTCACAACTCACATCATAATTACCTGTATTACAGGTGAAACCTCAGCTCAAGAGATCAAGAAATGAGAGATAAAGTATAAGTTAATGACTGAAAATTTGAGGAAATATCTTTATATAGACCTATCAATACTCAACAAGATCACGTCAAGATGCATGACTCCAACCAACTGCGATCTTGTTGCCCCCAGCACAATCATATTGAAAAAGTTCTGCACCAATCCGGTCATGTCCCCCTAGTATGATTGCACTGATCACCAAATACCTATGCACCAAAAATTGCTACAACAAAATATTTCACGCAACGGGACCTCAAGCATGGAAACAATATTTTGGACTCAAAGGAATTGACTAAATGACCATTGGAGGTCGTTTGACTGAAACTTTGACTAAAGTCAACTAGAGTCAAGAAACAGATAAAAGCCCAACTAGGCCTCCAAAACAAACCCGATCACTCTAGAAAGGGAACCAATACCCCTAACAGCCCAAATTTAACATATCTGATCTGATAGAAGTGTCAAAATTCTGATATAAAACTCTAGTATTCAAAAGTTGACTAACATTAAGATTCCAACTCCAACTGAACTAAATTTAAAAAAAAAAAAAAACAGCTCAAAATGAAATTAAAAACCCCGAGATCTGAACCAAGAGTCCTACTAGACCAAAGTAAGTATTCCAGTGCTAACGACATTGTAAATTTTTGGTCCTAAGCATGTTTTCTAAGAAATCACTCTCAAGTTCCACTGTTCTAAAGTTAAAACTTCAAAATACAAAAATTGAGATAAAATGTAACAGAACTATCAAGGAACAAAACTACCAGTCCCAGCAAGTCATAAATGACTTAGGACAGCAACAGAAAGGCCTAAATACTGGTAAAACATAGAAAAATATAAATGACACGAGGTTCATTACGTCATCCACCACTAAAATAGGATTTTGCACTTGAAAGTCAAGGAATAGGAAATACCTAAAGGCTCAAACAAGTAAGTATACTAGGCTCACATATCACTCTTTGTCTCTTAGGTGGCCTTCTTAATGGGACTAGAAACCTATCGAACCTTCACATTTGAAATCTCTTTGAATCAGAGATGCCTCACATATCTATCTATAATAGCCTCTAACTCCTCTACGAAGGTCAGACTATCATTTAACTGTATGAAGTCATGAGGATCAAATGGGAAGGATAGAGGACACATGAAACACAGAGTGGATAACATATAACTAATAAGGCAAGGCAAGATAATATTCAATTGCACCAAATCTTTTTGTAATACCAAAAGGGATGATATATTTAGAGTTAAAATTTCTCCTCTATCTGAACCTCATCACGAACTTGATGGGTGAAACAAAAAGAAATACCATATCTCCCACACTAAACTCCAAAGGTCGAAATATGTGATAATTGTTTTTCTTTTTCCTACTCTGCACCACCCACAATCTATCCTGAATAAATCAAACCCTCTTGGTGGAATCACGAAGAAAATTACAACACGATGGTTGAGACTCAACATTATTGAACCAACCAATAGGTAATCTATAATTCTTAATATACAGTGCCTTGTATGGTACCATCTTAATATTATACCAATGGCTGGTGTTCTATGAAAACTATGCCAAAGTCAATTTAATATCCCAACTACCACAAAAATAAAAGAAAAATCCTGAAACATGTCCTCTAGAACCTGAATAGTCCTCTCGCACTGCCTGTTAGTTTGTGATGGCAAGTTGTGTTGAGATCAACCCAGTACCTATATCTTATTGAACGGTTCCCTAAAATTAAGACATGAAATATGTACCCCTACTAGAAATTATAGACAATGGCACCCTATGTAACTTGAAAACCTCCTGAATATATAAGCGAGCTAATATATCAGCACCCATATACAATCATCACCTTTAGAAGTGTAGGGAAGCTTTGAAATGTAATCCATAGTTAAATGCTCCCATTTACACCCAGGAATGGGAAGACTGTGCATCACTTCACCTGGTCTCCGGTGTTCAAACTTTCTTGCTGATAGTTCAATTACCGAGACATAAAATCATCAATATCCCTATTCATGCCACTATGCCAATAATGTTTTCACAAATCACTGTACATCTTTGTTGTGCCTGAATGGATGGAATATCTGGTGTAATTAGCATTACAAGAAATTGTTTTAATCAAGTCTCCTACCTTTGGAACAGAAATACAACCATCAACCCATAAAATACCATCAAAATCCAAGGTAGCATCATTCTCCACTCCTCAAAGCCTACTCCTAAAGCTCAACTAGATAGTTATCATCAAACTATCACTATCAAATTTGATTGAACAGAGTAGACCTAGCATCAACATATGCAAAAACTATTCTAGGCTTGATATGTCTAATCTAATCAACCTATTAGTCAAGAACTGGATATCAAAGGTCAATAGTTTCTCCAAAACTAATAAGAAAGCCAAACCACCCATACTAACTGTCTTCCAACTCAAGGCATCAACAGTAACATTACCCTTGTCAGAGTGATATAAAATACTATTATCATACTAATTCAAGAGCTTCATCCACCATCGTTGTTTTAATTTGAGCTATTTATGACCAAAATATATTACAATCTATCGTGATCGGTGTAGATCTCACAATGAGCACCGTATAGATAGTGCCTCTAGATCTTCAGAGCGAGACTACTTATGCCAACTCCAAGTCATAAGTGGGGTAGTTGTGCTCGTGATACTTCAGTTATGGAGAAGGATAAGCTAAGATTTAGCCTTGTTACATCAATGCACACCCCGAACCAACACTTGAAGCATCATAATAAATAGTATAAGGCTGGCCCTCGACTAGCAAGGTTACCATTGGTATTGTAGTAAGAAACTCCTTGAGTCTATGAAAATTGAACTCACACTCTGTGGACGACTACAAGGGGATATCCTTCCTTATTAATCTATAAAGAAGAAGTTCTATATAGGAGAATCCTTACACAAACCACTTATAATATCCGTCCATACCAAAGAAGTTATGGTTCTCCATAGGATTAGTAGGTCAAGGCTAAATTATGTATCTCCAGAGCCTTTGTCGGATCAACACTGATGCCCTTACTAGATGCTACATGACCTAACAGTGTAAAAAATTCTAACCAAAACTTATAGTTTGAGAACTTGGCATAAAGTTATTGGTCTCTCAAAGTTTGGAGCATTATCCTTGGATGATGCTCATGCTCCTCTCTATTATATGAGTATACAGGGATATCATTGATAGACACAATCATAATAATGTCACAATACCTAATTCATAAGGTCTATGAATGTTTCTAGGATATTAGTCATCCCGAAAGGCATAACCAAAAACTCATAATGCCCATAACTGGTCCTTAGAGCTTTCTTTGGGACATATGTTGCCGTGATCTTCAACAAATAGTACCCAGACCTCAAATCAATCTTTGAGAAAACTATCTGACCCTATATTTTGTTCAAACAAATCATCTATATAAAGTAGGGGATACCTATTATAAATAGTAAACTTGTTCTGCTGCCTATCGTCGATACACATACATGTAGACCCATACTTTTTCTTCATAAACAAGGCTAGAGCACCCTAGTAAGATATACATAAATAAATGAAACCTATGAGTAACAAATTGTATAGATGAACATTAAGATCTCCTAGCTCTGCTAGATCCATGCAATATGAAGCTATAGAAATAGGTCTTGTGCCTGGCTCAACCTTGATAGATAAATTAATCTCCCGCTCAGGTGCAAGACCAGGGAAATCAGCAAGAAACACATTAATAAAATCACAAAAAAATGGCACAAACTCAAGGGAGGTAGGATCAGTACTAACACCATGAATATGACACATCTAATTACCTATGGTATCCTCTATGTATGAGCCTACGGGCCTGAAGATAAGATATAACCCTAATATAAGAGCATCTAGTAGGAACCTCTACACTACTAGGGTTATGCCGATCATGGTTAAAGTAACGGTCTTAGAATATAAATATAAAACCGCATGGTTAGAGGATAACTAGTGCATGACTAAAATAACATAAAAATTAGTTATATATAACACAATCAAGTGACTTCATGTGTCATACTCCTGTACGGCAACAATGCATGATCTTTAAACATGATCCACCACTAAAGACTCACCTAAGGGAGTAGCTACACTCATAGGATTAGGAAACAACTCACTAAATAAATCCCAAGTGAGAACCAAAGTACATAGAGACATAAGAAAGAGTAGAGCGAGGATAAAATAGAGCTAAGGTTGGCTAGATAAAAACAAGAAATGTAACAGTAATACCTTCTTATAAGGCATACACCTTTTCCCTATCAAGAATAGCATACAACTAGCGACGACCACCACCAGGCTGATTACCTCCTTTCCTGGCTAGCTTACCACACTAGCCCTCACCACGAGTGCCTTAAACTATTAGCTAACCACCTATGATCGATGATGGGAACTGCTTATAATGGCTATGTTGGCAAAGCTACTAACTTTGTGACCCATATCAAGGCCCATGTCACAATAGTCAAAACAACCCTCTAAAGACATATGTCTAGTCGCATAGAGGCAACCCATAGAAAAGTTCCTGAGATTACCATATTAGAAAAAACCAATCTCTTTCCCTGGTATGATTGCTGGACACAGTACTATTGCTACCAAAGCCTTGAAATATCAAGACGAAGCCTTAGTAAGATGAGTACCTTAGCTGGGATAACCCTTATAGGATGGATAGAGTGAATCTTAAACCAGTTAGATAGACTGACCTTGATAATAGCAAGGTTGATACTACTAGTGTAGCTTACTATCATAACCCATACCCACTATTCCACTACTTGTCAATCTACCCTGATGGAACTATCTCTTATTGATTCCCCCCTTAGTCCTTTTAAAGGTAGCCCTCCGTAATATGAGCAAGATAGGCTATGTATAAAAATGACCAACCCTCATCAACTAACCACTCATATTTCATGCTGAGTTGTAACCTAAACCCACTAGCGATGCAGCGAATCTGCTCCTCCTCGATCGAAAGTAGTGTTTCACCATGTATGGATAACTCAATGAATAGAGTCTCACACTTTTTGAGAGTCATAGATCCCTGTATTAGGATATAATATTGTTCTTGGAGCCTCTCCCTCATGCTTCTTAGTATATTTTTGTCCATAAAGGCCTTAGTTAACTGGTCCCAAGTCAACTGTAGACATCTTGCTTGTCCTCTGCCTCTGTATATCCTCCACCAATGCTTTGTTGGTCCCTCTAGTTGATAATTATTGAAATCTATCCAGGGGTGCCGATCAGGATGAGTTTATGCAACCTTTCCTCATAGTCGAACAACAAATCATGGGGATCCTGCTAGAGTTTATCCGTAAATCTCAAAAGAGATAGCAGAAGAATTGATCCAACATATTCCTCTCCTCTGGTGTCATGATGGGCTGGTCCATGATTGAATGAGGTGTCACAGGTGCAAGATGAACTTGTTTTGTGAAAGACAATAGGACTGGCTATAGTAGTGGTGCTGTTGGGATTGACTGAACAGGCGGAACCTCTACCACTAGCTGTACTGGTGGAATCATTGGGAATAGATGAACTGGAGGAGCCGGGAACCCTATGCCACACTTCCTGAGCCAAAGACAAAACTATATAAGATGGAACCCTTCCAAAAATAGCTAGTATTTTTATAAGCATGTCTCGAATATCCATAACTGGTGGATGAACTATCCATTATGTAGTTGATATGACTACTAGGGCCATAGCCAGCTGCTCCTGCTACTCCCTCCTAATCCCAAGATGGGGCTTCCTGTGGTAGTAGGGAGGTTCACCTCAATCTGTGATAGTCCGAGCATGTACCATCTATGAAAGATTAAAACCAAGTAAGTTTTTTAAAAATTAATAGAATTTCCAACGCATTGGGAGGGCCAAGAGACGATGGTTTTTCCTAAAGCACCCTATAGCCTACTAAAGATTGGATATGAATGTCTACGTACCGATCAGCGGGACTCTACTAGACACCTTATTATATACTAGGATATCGGGGAAACTAAGCTCTAATAACACTCTGTCTAGACCCAAATTTGGTTCATGATGGCACCTACTGAATCCCACCTGTAGGTAAGGCAAAAACAATGGGTTGTATCCTAATAACAAAAACAATTAAAAAAAAAAGAACAGTAGAAAGCATAAATATATACAATAATTACAAAACTTGGTATCAATGACTATAGAAGTGTCTATACATTAAAATATATAGATATGCAACCCAATGGGGCCAAAATAATCTAAGTACAAGTCTGCCTAGGAACAAAAAGAGGGAAGAGAAGCAACAGGTGGAAAAGATGGTTCGCTTGGACATTTTAAGCTCACTCTGATCTCTAAGGGTACCAAAATCTAAGCACCATGATCATGTATCCTCTGATGACCTGTACAGGGATCTACACCATGAAAATCAATGATGAACTATATGTACCAAATAATGCGTACCCAGTAGGCGTCATAGGCCTAGAGGGCACAAATAATACATAAATATAGTAAAAAGTGAGAACTAAAAAGGACAGGTCAATATAAGTAATACCGTAATAGAAATTGAGCAGTCAATACAGAAGTAAAAATGGAAAAAATGAACTAAAGTATCACAAGATAACGTATGACTTGCATATATCTACAAAATATAATCAACTACTAAAGTTATATTACACATAAGGAAAACAACTATCTTAGTGAATAGGCAGCAGAGGTATGTACATGGAGCTCTAGTGGGATACAAAGTAAGGTAAGAAAGGATATGAAAACATAGTATAGAAAGGTAGTAGACCACAATAACAAGGATACATTAGAAGGACTCATTTATTACCATAAGAGAGAATATAAATAAGTATATAAATAGGTAAAACCAAATAACCCCTCATAAGATCACTGGGTGCAACAAATAAAATAAAAGGATAAAATACCAGGCTGACCCCCTATAAGACTGGTAGGTACATCCAAATCAACCAAGAACCCAACCAGCTTCCCTCATAAGCCAGAGAGCACAAAAAATCATGATAAATATACAATGTAAGGGGGTAGTATAAGGTATATCCTAAGGTAGTTTCAAAGCATCTGGAGACCGCATCTCAATAGCCAATGGTTGGGCTACACTGTAGATCTCATCTCAATACACAATAGTTGGACCACACCGGAGAACACATTTTAATCATACAATAGTTGGGCCACACCCTTAATGTCATAATCTTACCAGAAAAAAACCAGCGTAACTGCTCAAGTTAATCCAATATATTTCATATTATAGTATCAAAACCATAGTCCAATTATACATAAAAAAAATAGCTTCATACTACCGCGTGGTTATGGAATGTCTACGTTTAGTATAAAACAAAGTTTCAAATTCATTATATGTCTGTCTATATGCGAAAGTAGCTCCATACTAGCTATGCCGGAAAGTATTCTTATAGAAGAAAATCTCTTTTAAGTTAAGATAGCCAAAACATCCCATTTTAGTTACTTATTTATTTATCACCCAAGTACCAAAACCATATCCAAGCTCATCTCTTAATTGTTTTTCATATCAATCCCTATATGCATGCTAGCAGCGCAAATTCACATCTTAGAAATGACAAAGGATCAATATAATAGGCCATAGAGGCCAACAAGAAGCAAGGATAGAAAATACAGAGCATAACTACTCTACATGGCGTCTAAGGTCTAGAATTATTATTATAGTTCTACACCAGAACAATAACAAGGTTCACAACCCCCAATAAAACTCAATTTGCATGCACTAGGGATGAAACAAGATCACATTTAATAAAAATAGAGTCAAACCTAAAAAACCATCCCGACATCTAGTATTTTATAGTAATTATACCCTATTATGGCCTAATCTAAGAGAGGAAAGCCATAATCTACCAGGAGGCAGCTATGATACTTCGATGCACAAAAATCCGAGACTCTACTGGGAAGCCCAAACCAACTCAAACTATCAAATGACAAAGTATGAGTCTAACGAGTAAAAAAAGACCCATATTGCTATATATGAAGCCAGGTAAAAAATTATACTAAGAATGGTCCGACAGGTCTCGCAGCCTGAAATTCAAAAGGTTATAACTCAAGGAACCCATATATATATATATTGGTCTCATATGGATACCAAAATTGCCCATGAGTGAAAGAAATATAAAACTTTACACTAAGATTTAAAATGCAGAATTAACGCCAGAATGACCTTAAATAAACGAAGAAAAAAACTCATAAGAACTTCAAGAGGCATCCACCAACAATCTCCATAGTTTGCAACTAAAAAACAAGCTCAACATGCTCTAATGGAGTTTTACACTTAAGGAAGACACCTCACATCAATAGTACTGCATATCTCGAATGAAGGATAAATGCTAACAATTACTTCCCACAACTCACACTAAGATTACCCAGAACTTAGAGGTGAAACCCAAGCTCAAGAGATTAGGACTTGATAGGAAAAGTACAAGTTAATGTCTAAAAAATCGAGTATAAAACTTTATATAGTCTTTCCAACACTCAGTTCAATCGCATCCCGTTATCACAATTATATCAAAATTCCTGAACCCAACACAAAGTGATTGCATAGCAACTAGCTTGATCGCGCTAAAAAAATTCCATAAAATCACAATCACAACTGCCCAATGCGATCACGCTAAAAACTAGATAACCAAAAAATTTCTACAATAAAATATTCATGTGATGGGACCTTTGGATGAGTTCAGAGTCTAATAAATGCAAATTAAATATGCAAAGAACTTGAAAAAAATTCCAAACTCAATGAGATGACCATTGAAGGTCGTCTGGATAAAATGTTCACAAAAGTCAACTAGAGTTAAGAAAGAGCTAAAAGCTAATTGGGCATCGAAAATGAGCCCATTCACCCGAGAAGCATATCAGTAGCTCTACCAACCCAGAATTAATATTCCAGAGCTAACGGAAGTTCAAAATTTTGGTTCAGTGTTTCGATCTTTGAAAGTTGACTAATGTCAAACTTCCAACTCAAACTGAATTAAATTTCCAAAAACCAGCTCAAAATGTAATTGTAAACCCCTGGACCTGAACCAAGAGTCTAACTAGAGTAATGTCCACATTCAGGAGTTAACGATACTACCAAAATTTGATTTTGATCATCTTTTCTAAGAAAATACTCTCAAGTTTCATTATTTTAAAATTAAAACTTCAAAATTGAGAAATTGAGATAAAATTCACCAAAATAACTAGGGATGCAAACTATCAGTCTCAGAAAGCCATAAATTACTTGGAGAAACTACAGGAAAGGTCTAAATACAGATAATATGAAGAAGCAAGAAAATGACCACGAGGGTCATTATAACTCATTACTAAACTCTAATCTAGGATGTTAGCAATAATTTGCAAAAAGGTCTTTTTATTGCATTTGAAATAAAAGTTGGAACTTCTTGCATTCTGGCTTCATTGAATTTCTCAGTTATGAAGAAAAAGAAAAAGCCTCATTAATGGTAAGCAAGGATTTATATTATAGTAGTAGTAGCTTCTCTAAAAATGTGAATAAATTTAAAATTTACTATTTTGGTGTTAATTTATGTAATTTCTAAGCTAGTTCTATTTTACCATGGATAGTTAGTGATCATAGTACTAACAATTCATACTTCACCACTACATTGTGAAGGCCACTTCGTCGCATGTGAAATTCCTTTTAAGATGGATTTGGTTCATCTAAGTTTCTCACAACCTAAAAATTGGGGGTGAAGGAAGTACCTATCAAAAAACACCAACATCCAAGCTAACTCAAAATTTATAAAGTAAGAAGCAGAATGAAAGTGTTTAAGCAATAAGATAATTTTTTAGAAATGGAAATGTCCAACAATAGATAAAACAAATTAAAGGGAACTAGTCTCACAATGAAACCTACACAAATACCAAAGACCTGTTAGTCAGAAGGTACACGGCTCTACTAACTAAATACAATCCAAGTATAGCTAAATTATCCAAAGAAATTACAAGAAGGAATAAAATATTAGAGAAGTCCAAAGGCACTACTAGTCAAACAGTAGTTACCACTAATCATAACTTAGACTACCTGAACTCAGCCTTGAAATCCATGTCAGGTAGAGCTAGGCCTACAAACTACACAAAATGCGAATAAAATCAAGGATGAGTACAAAATATATGTGTATTCAGCAATGTCCTCGACCAAAATAAATCAAAGGAGGCAATCCATGTAAATTGGAAATGTTGCAAATGCACTAAAGACTATTTATTCCATTTATATAAATGTGGTTAGATCTCTGGCCAAGGTAGAGACGAGGTTTGAGAAAGAGAAAGAAAAAAAATGCCAAGAGAAGCAAACTCTTGATCAATATGTGGGGTGAGGTAAATGCTATTTTTACATAGGTTCAATCAGGCAAGAAAAACCCCACAGGGAATGGAGAAGATAGAGATTGATACTCTTTCATGTCAAAGGAAGAGGGAGTCAGTGACCGTGATGGCTATGCCCATTCTTCCATTGTTTGGAGATGCCTTGGATCTGGTTTGCTAGTCTGATACAGGCCACAAGGCATTTTTTGGTCTATAATCAAATAATTGAATTTATTTTGGTTGATTTCTTTTGCTCCTATAATGGAAAATATTCTATTTGGATATTGTTTGTGCCAATAAGGGCTTGAATGCTTTTATCTGTGAATGGTTTTAATGTTTGATGACTGATTAGTATTTTATTAATTGTGAATGATTGTGATTAAATGTGACCATTCTTGAGAAATGAAAATGAATAATTGGATGTACTTTTGATTCATGATTTAAATTCATGAACCGTTGAGCTTAAGCTTATTTTTTATGAATATATTTGGTTTTGTTTTATTTTGATTTTTGTTATTTTATTTAATTTTTATAGTCTAACTTATTATTTTGTTAGACCCCCATTAGTCTTTCTTTTCCTAGGTTCTTTGTCAAGGGTGTAAGAGGAGCGAGTAACCATGGCCTTTTGATAGAGTGTTTTTTACTTGATTGGTACTTTTGCCAAGATTATTGCTTGATGGATTGAATGCTTCAAAAATGATACCCCTTTGAAAAATCATCTTGAAATGTTGGATATCAATCGATTCGAATTTTCTTAATTATGAGTGCATGCATCTTCTTAATACTTTTCGATTATTGAGCAAAGAATGTTAATTAATGTAATACTTGCTTGGAATTCAAAGTTCTTGAGTTTTTTTCGTGATTGTTTTATGAGTGAAGAGGTTGCTTGCATGATGATGCATTGCATTTCTAACTAAAATTTATCCTATTTTTCTTTTTCCACAAAGTAGAATGATGTTGTATTGAGGAAATGATCTTAGGTCACCAGTCGAGTGAAAACATCCACAAATATCCTAGACCACCTAAATGAGAGTAAGAGATCCCAGTTGACCACGTTTGAACCTTAGCCTTATTATTTTATCAAGCACATCGCAAGCGGTGTATCCTTTTTGAAATCCATACATCTTTGGAACTAACCTTTTCAGAGGAGAACACAACTTAGGCTAAAATCCTAAGTTGGGGGATGTAGTAATACTAACTCTTCATAGGGAGTATACAACTTAGAATAAAATCCTAATTTGGGGTTTCATAGTCATTTGACGAAAAAAATTAGCCTTATATGAAAGTTAAAAGAGTAAAGGAGCCACACCTTCCCTTAGTATAATATAGAGTACTTGGTAGTTTTCTTATGTCCTTTTGAAAAAAAAAAAAGAAAATTGCAAAAGAATCATTATTTTTATAGTTTTTATGCTTTGTGTTAGAAAAATAAAATAACACATGGGGAAAATAAAAAGGCTCCATACATGAATGACTTGGACTAAATATGTTAAGAAGTAAAAAAGAGGTGATATTTGAAAGTATTGGTGCACTTCGAAAATGTATAGTCAATTGAAACCAATTGATTGATCTTTCTATTCCTTTCCCCATATTACTAGATGAATGAAGTCCTTGGGATCCTCAACCAAATGCTTTTGAGTGGTGGTAATCGAAAATAAGAGCAAGCCAATGCTATGGTAGTTGCAATTCTTGATATTCTTTGTGAGCATGAGAGCAGTTGACTACTTCCTTGGTTTCACATTTGATCTTAAGCAGAGAGATGGGATGTTAATTGCTTGTGTATTGTCACAATTTGAAAATTTAGATTAGGATGACACCTATCACTACCCTTTAGTATGTAACAAAAACTACACTCCTAGAAAGTAGGTAATGAGCCTAGACAACAAAGAGATAAATATGAACAGAGTAAATCAAATAAGGATAACAACAGCGAAACAAGGGAAATTTAAAGATACAACCCAATCCCACAACTTGGATTAGATAGTACAAGAGCTACTATAATGACAAGAGTATAGGAAAAGGTGAAAAACAAGTATAAATATGTACCAACTTTCTCTGAATGTACAAAATAAGACAAGACCAAAAATTAAGGGAGACATATTAACTCTAGTTACCAAGATCTCAACCTATAACTCCAAGTCCAAGAAGCTCCGCACAAAGTAGCATCAGTGGTGATAACCTGCACTAGGATCTGTATAAAAAAAGATACAGAGTGAACCATGAGTACCAAATACAACAGGTGTCCAGTAGATATCATAGGCCTATGAGGCACGTAAAGACACAAATACAACAATATGCAAAATCCAAACTAAGGAGAGACGGGGTAATAAGGCAAGAAAGAGTTCAACAAGTCAATTTCCAGTATACTGAAGTAAAGAGAGAGCAGTAATCAACACATAACTATTTTTTTTATCCTAGATACCAATAAGATAATAAGATAACTGGAAAGTAAAAGTGAACTATGGGAATAACATGGAATAAACACTAACTAGCAAATATAAGTAAAGTTTTTCTAATAAGTAAAGTAAAGTAAAGCATTACCAAACCTAACTGGACCCCCCATTAACCTAGAAGGTACACAACAATCAAACAAAAACCAACCAGTCCGTATAAGCATGATCAAAACACCAAAATACAAAGAACTAAACCAACTTTCGCCGCAATCACAATGATACAAATAATAGGAGATGGTGCTATGAAATACAATGAGGATATGGATATCATACTCTGTAATATCTCACACTCTTTCTCTAGCACTCAAGGCTCATAAAGGAAGGACCCATGGGGGCCTCATATTGTATACCTCACCTCCACCATATAATTCTTCTCCGGGATCACACTTGCGACCCAGATCAGCAGGACTCACGGGGAATAGAACCATATGCTAATGTCATGTTCTGCTTGGACCCAAGCTGGGACTAAAAAAATAAAGTATTTGTACCAAGTGCCTAGACTCTAACCCAAACTAAATTATAAGAAAATGTCAATATCAAGTGTTGGTCCCAAATCAAGCCTAAATCAAGTCCATTTTTATCAATTGGAAATCCAAATACAGGAAAAACTCTAAAACTCAGTTTTTATACCAAAAAAGTCTATCTAGATACAATATGCCCAATGCTCATAAATATGCCACCCTCAATCAGAATAAGAAAATATCACATATTAAAAACTACTAGCAATTAATAAATCACCCTTGAGGACTAATAACAGTGCAAGAAACTATCACAACCATAAAGATTATGGCAAACTAAGGAATAACTTCTAATATAAGTATAAAAATCAAGGATTCCAGCCTAAGAATCTGAACTAAGCAAAGTAATATAAATATAAACTAAAATGATCAAGAGGATAATAATAACAACAATATGTAATGACTAGAAAGATATGAAGACAAACCTAAAGGTACCATCCATAAGTTACAAATTCACTATACACATGCCCAATCTAGGAGAAGTTAAGCTATATCCTACATGAAGGCTGATAGCATAGCTCGTGACACAACGTCTGAGCCTAACCTCTCTAATAAACCTCTAAAAGCTCCACATCTATCAAATTACTAATCTACTTGTCATAATGATAAAACCAAAATCCATAATACTATATAAAAGCTCGAATCAAAATTCGGGTTAGAAATGATTCCATGGGCCCTGCTAACCTAAACCAAAAACAAAAACCACCACAAGAATCCCCTCAACTCTGGGACTACATGCCTAATATATAAGCACAATTGATATTCCATACAAGGCCCAAACTCATCCCCAAAGAAATGGTAAAATAAGAAATTAACTAAAGAATTATGGGGAATAAGATTCGATAACTTATGGAATAAAGACAGGGAAATGACTTAAATATAAGAACGCAACTTTCACAAGCTCAAAGATGCAATTCCATAGATTTTTTAAGCTCAATAACAAGAGAAATATAGGAAAGCTCACAGTATGGTCTAAAAATTCAATCAAGAAAGCCTTATTTAGACAAAATAATTGTCCTACCTAGGGACCAAGGGCCACAGGGGAGATGCAGAAGGTGTGCCGGAGGACCGTAGGTGATTCCCTAAGTGAACATGATCATCCTCGTAGGGATGACAGAATCCCTGCAGAGGCAATGTCTAGGAGTGACAGGTGGTCCCTAGGGAAGAAAAGGCAGAGTAGTGGAGCTTCCATAGGGCCAACCCCCTATCTTCAAGTACAGCTCGATAGGTGAGTGCCAAGCTGTGTAGGAGCCTCTACACAAATACCATCTAGAGCAACAACAAGGACTAAATTTTAGTTTATGTACCAATCCCTTGGAATGCGCATGAATATCAATAAAAGCAAATGATGTTATCTCTTTCCTTAACTCACCCACGACTTCAACCCTTTAAATCCTCAATAAACTAAATCTTTTTACACATCCTTCCCATTAGTATATTACTTTCTCTTTAGTACTCGGTATTACACCAAAATCATACGGTGACAGCTCGACTGTAAGTGCACAAATCCAAGAACAATTCGTTACCACCAGTGAGAGAATGGAATGAGGTGATTTGTGTTAGATTGGACCAAGGTCGCATGATACGGAATCAAGAAATGAAAATTTCTTAAAACTCATAATGGTCTCTTGAAGATAAGTAACAGACGTCTCTACACCAATCCGAGAGACTCTATTAGACTTGGTTTGCATATAGTAGGACCTACGAATCTACTGCTTTGATACCAAATTTTCATGATATGAAATTTGTTCATGATGGAACCTATCTTTACCATTGTGATAGGTAAATCCAAATACTAACGATAAGTAGTAAAATAAGTACAAATGTGGAAATAAGATAAAATAGAAAAAGTTATATAGTTTAAGCAGAAAAATTTAAATATAACACTAAAACTAGGTGTCCACTATTTACAAGTCATTACTATGCATATTCATACAAATAAAGTCATACTAAGCCTTTAAAAAGTAAAGACAAAGAAAATAAATTATAGGTGCAAAATCTGTCATCTATAGGAAAAATAGGAAGCTACCTTAAAAATCTCAAGAGAATGTGCCCGAAAATGAGAATGGACGGAGACTCAGGATGACTACAACACAACATATGCATAAAAGTGCAGAAGAACAAGTGTAAGTACATAAAAAAGGTACTTAGCAATGTCCTCGACCAGTTCTAATATAAAGAGACGATGAGAACCCTGAAAATCAACCATCCTCCAATAACTACAACCTACAATAAATATATCTAGTAGCCCAGAAATAATTACAAACAAGTATAAATATACACCAACTCTCCAAATCATGTAATAGGCACCAAGTATCACAAAATTCAAGTTCAACAATAACTAAAATCATCAATGTGGGTATCAAGCCTAATTAGTACAGATAGTATTTCACAAATCATCAAGAAAAATCCCAATATTAATTCCTTAATTAAGGTACCGATCATAGCCTAGTTGTACCTCTCAACCATATAGACACCCAGTCGGAGCCTCATTTGTGCATTTCCAATAACATAGGCACCAATTCAAAGCCTTAGCTATGTCTTTCCAACACTATAGACACCCAGTCTGAGTCTTTATTGTGTCTTTCGAATAATACAGGCACCTGGTCAGAGCCTCAGATATGTCTTTGGAATAATATAAACACCCTATCAGAGCCTCAGTTATGTCTTTCCAATACTTTCAAACCAAAATAATAATTCAATATTTACTGCCAACAATTACATAATTATCTCAAGTAAATCCTACAAAAGTAGCTATTTATATCAAGGAGCAAGTATACTGGTATCTCTTCGGTAATTATAAACAAATCGTCAACTTAATTTAACTATGAAACATTGGCATCACAATGAAGTATCAATACATCAAAAAAATAAAAATTGTATTATTTTAATTCCAATAATTCAATCTTACTTGAGGCATCACACATCATAATCAACTCATCAAATCACCAAATTCAACAGCAGGACATAATTTACCAAGTAATTTATATTTTTTAGCTTGGCATGCTTGACACTGGTAATGGGTGAATCCTTATAGTTTTTCCTACACTGTTACCCCAGTGTTTACATTTGTCCCAATAACAATCAACTAAAAAACCAAAACATACAACACTTTAGAAGAAGACCATGAAACCTCAACTTGCCTTTTAAGAGGACAAAACACACAACTCTAAGTCATGCTCTTCTAACGTACTTTTGAACGCTCCCAATCTAACCAACTATGAATTCTACATAAGAAAATGAAACTATCAACACCCATATTGCATACTTTAAAATCGAATCCAAAAAGTTAACTCAAAAAGTTAAACTCGACCTCAAAGGAAAATTTAAAAGTTTATTTTAAAATAAGTACCCATAATGTAAGGGAGTTTAATTATGAAATTTCTAAAATATATAATTAAACTGGACCTTGAAATAGTAAATTTATCAAACATTAACTTTATTAGGAAAACCTCAAATTGTAAAGCTTATACGCGGCTTAAAATGATAAAATAATTGAAAAGTCAGTAAATTTGTTATAAAATCAGCTTGCTCATCGTAAGGATCCTAAATATAAAAGTTCATAAAAACCCGAGTACGAATCGATAAAATCCTAATTTTTGTCCAATAATTTCACGGACGAAGAAGAACTACAGTTGAAGAGATCATGGAAGAATGCTAAAAGAAATATTGGATATATACTAAACCGCTTATTAAATCTAGAAGAATGCCGTAAGAATCACTCAATTTCAAGATCTAAAAATTCCAAATATGCTCAAAATACCCAATAAACCCAATTTGAGATTTAAATACACTGATCAGGGCACCAAAAAAGTATTGCACCATCCATATTAATTTTGCTAAAATGCCATAACTTCCGCATATGATAGTGAAATGACCCGATTCTTTTTGCCTTAGTTCTTAAATTTCAATACAGATCTATTGGTACCATCCAATTATCAAAATAAGTTTAGTTCATTCAAGTGATACTATTAAAACTCCACAGTCAAAACCTTTAAACTTTGAACCAGTACAAAAAAAACTCAACCTCCCGAACACAAACTAATAATATAAACCACTTGTAAAATAACATTTTAGAACTAATGGAATCATCAAAACACTCAAAAAGGTCATTTTAATCAGATGTTGACCAAAGTAAACTTTTGACATAAGAATCTCTAGATTTCAAAATAATGGCTTAAAACTCATCCCGAAGCCTTGAGAACTAAACCAGACCTTTAACTAGACAAAATACCATATCCAGAGCTAACAAAATAGTCAAAATTTCATTTCGAGCTTGCTATCAGTAAATGTTGACTTTGGTTATCTCTCTTATGTTTTTAACTTTTAAAACTCAAAAACTCTTCCAAAAATTATCTAAGTACCATAGGACCTAATCTAATAGTTCTACTAATCAAAAAATCATGTTCTGGAACTTAGAAATTGACGGATTTCAAATCTGAGTTGAGTGTTGACTCAAGTCAAACTTACAACTTAAACTACTAAATTATACCATCAAACCACCTAGACTTATCATGAAAGAAATAAAACCCAAACTGAAGGTCTTGATAGACCAAATTCCTTATTCTTGAGTTAGTGAAACTGACGGATTTTCAGTCTGAGACTCTAAACTCCAATTATTGACTAAAGTCAACTATTTTACCTTTAAGTCTTCAAATATTAAAATCCTCCAAAATCACAATATTATCCGTTCCCATCACAATATTATCCGTTCCTTTCTCAATTCAACCACAAAACCAGAATTAGTATGATATAACACAATAATAAAAGAGGGAAAAAGTAATTCGGGTAAAAATGGAATAATTACCTTAAGGGTAATTACATACCACTAATCTTTAGCTGAACTGGGAAGCTCCTAGAACTAGTTTTTTTAAGTCGAACATGGACTAGGCTTGTACTGATAACCTGGGAAAATGGGATATTGTAGGGTTAATCATAAATAGTAGGGGGATAGGGTTATAAGTAAAACCTTCCATATGTGCACCAGCATCTGTGCAGAACTTTTAGCTCTCAGGGAAGGCCTTCTGGTAGCAAAAAATAGTAACCTTATGCCTATTATTGTCAATACGGATTCTAGGGAATTTATAAGAATGTTAAGAAGGTAACTTACATTATAATGCCCTTATTAATGAATACAGTTATCTAATAAGAAACCTAAGAGGAGGAGATGTGCCCAACAACTTTAGAGAATAGAATAGGGTGGCCTATGCACTAGCAAAGGAAGCAGTGAATCGATATTTTTTGAACAATTAAGATTTTTTATGTTCCCCCATATGTGCCTAAAAACAACTTTCGAAAGACACGAAAGGAACAAATTTCTGTAGAAAGGTTATTTAAGTAATATAGGACAAGCCCAGGATCAAGATATTGTTTTTATAGATCCTGGTTAGCTCTACTCCTTTGGTAATATTTTATGGGAAATCATATTATTTTTATTACCATTTATGCAATCCAGTTAACCAAAACAAATTTACTAAGAGAAAGAATTGATATATATGTTTGTATATATGTATACAGTTCGGAATTTCTCATTATTAGTTTGAGAATTAAAATGCAGCAACATTTTTTTATATTCTCTGTTATATTTTTGTACGTTGCTTCATCAAATGTCCTTTGAACATTTTACGTTAAACATCAACAACGTTCATGGTATACATTTATAGATATGTATTGTGTGAAAGAGGAATTTTCGGGGAAAATAGTTTGGCACCATATTTGATCACCGAAAGGAAACCAATTATTTACATCATGTTGTTTCAGCTCGATTCTAGGTACGAGGCTATTCCTTTTCTTTTTGGCATGATTCTTTGAGTTTTGCGAGTTTTGAGTCAAGTATTTTGAATAATTGGTTGTTGGATATCTCAAAATTAATATCAATATTACTTTTTGCCAAAACACCTTTTTTTAAGTTGAGGAGTAGTAGGTGGTTGTATATGCTATTGTGATATTGGATTATATGCAGTGTTATTATTATTATTTATGTAGCTTGGGGTCGGTTATGGATATACACCGTTGGTTGGTGGTACATTATAGTTCGTGAAACTTAGGTGATGATCTTATTGTTATTGTTATGGGTTGTTTTGTTATGATTGCATGTATTCATATGTTTTACTGCATCATACTATCTTTGGTGCTTTACAAGGAACTGTATGGTCGTGACTATTTCTATCGAGATCGAGCCCATGGCTTTGAAAGCACTTGTATGTCCATAACTCATTCCGGTAGGGTTCCGCTTGTGTTTTGCTAGCCTATAAGAGAGTAACTATTTTTTGCATGATTGATCTTGGGTTATTAATTAGCCTATAAGGACGTGCTTATTTTAAGCAGGCTAAATGTGTGTCCTTCATTAGCCTCTAAGGTCTTGACTATTTCCAGTAGGGTGGAACTTGTGTATTACTTTGCATTATATTGTATTCCTATCATACACACTTTCTGATTAGCTGTGTTTTGAGTTTTGAGGTGGTGTATATCCGAGTTTATGGTTCTTATAAGGCCTAGAGTTTGGGAAAATAAAGTAGTTTTAGGATGGTGTTATTTTCGGGTAGGCTATGGCTGCATGGTTAGTATTATTTCTACTTTAACTTTTATTATATTGAGGTTTCAGTTCGGTTTTGTGGTTTCTATTATTCTGTCTCCTTTCATACTTGGAACATTATTTTTTACTAACATACTCATTGTTTAGGGGATGCTACTTCAAGCTTGAGGGTTATCAAGTATACCAGAACCCTCGTGCGTGTGGTCGAGTTTAGCTGACGATTGGTACGCTACGTTTTTTCTAAAGTTGGTGATTCTGGAGTGTCCTTTTGCTTTTATAACTTATGGATACGTCGAGGCCCTTTATTGACTATTTGTCATCATTTCTTCATCGTAGAGGCTTATAGACATTGATTGTGGGTCCTGCAATTCAGTTTTGGCCATGTTTGCCTCATTGTTAGATATGATCTTCCGATAGTGTCCTGGACGACATTGGATTCTATATTTGTTATATTTAAGTTATTCCATTGTGTTTCTTTTGATTTGGTTTGGCCTTAATGGCCCACTAATATTGTTTTTCTTGGTTCGATGATTCAAGGGAATCACTATGTGCTAGTTACACCTCTCTGAATTTGGGGCGTAACATTTACATACCTGAGGAAACAAGGGAACCTGGAGAAGGACCTTGAAAAACCCTTGCTTGAATTTAATAGGGAACTTGTTAGAGTTTCTTCTTTTGATTTTGGTAAATAGGAAGGGAGAAAATTATCGTCTAAGCCTAGTATAAACGCTTATAGGGAAGTTTAGAAGTAATTCCACAAATGTTTCGTAAAAGAGTAGGACCAAAATACACCTAATTGGATGAAGTTGGAAAAAATTTCGTAAGGGAAGGAATAGGGCACATCTCACCCTCTATGACAGGAATTAAAGCATGTCGTGCTCTCCATGGCAAAGAATGGGAGGCCTGACGCAACCTCCATCACGCACTTTGTTAGTTGTTGCGTGGACCTTAGTAAAACGTGCATAATTTTTTAATTCGGATCTCTGATTGATGAGCGGTTTCTTGCGTTGAAAATAGACTCATAGACTTTACTATAATTATGAGTCACGTAACTCCTCACAATTTAAGAGATATGTTTTTTTGAACTTGACCCATGTATGAACCTATACGAGAACTAAATCGGTATAGAAACTTTTAATAACTTTGTGCTAAAGATTCCTTGTGACTTTAATTCACATCTAATGTTTTTCTCATACTTAAGAAATGACCTTTACACCTAGATACAACAAGTAAACTCATCCTATTCAAATCTAACTATATAGTAAAATAATTTAAATCTTGGTCCAAAAATTCTAAGGTGTTACAGTTCTATTGCTATGACTTCAAGCGTACAAGCAACCGGTTTTGGATTCCATTGTTAGACTTGGTCATCATATCAATAATCGTCCACATGGAGTCATGGCCTTTGGAAATTTATGGAAATATTGATATGAATTCCATAGTAACTCTCTCTCACTTCTATGTGGGAATAAGGAGTCTCTGTATCAACCCATCTGGTCTCTGGTGATAGAACTTAACCTACTGGTAGTTCAAATAATGAAAAAGAAACTTTGCAATATCCCAATTCATCCCACTCCACCAATAGAACTGTCTCAAGTCCCAATAAATCATAGTTATACCCAGGTGAGTAGAATATTTGAGGTTGTGAGCCTCACACAGAATCAAGTGAACAAACAACCAACCCACGAAACACTAACACGACCATCATAACTTAAAACCTTATTTAAATCAACAGTGGCCTTATCGAGCTGATCATACAGTACCTAATCACAAAAAGAAATCAACTGCTAATCTTCAACGGGACACTGCTGAATTTATTCATATAGAGAAAAATGTGCCTCAATAAAGGAACAAACCTTCCAACAATCTAACAAGTACCACCTAAACACATGGTTTTCCGAAGACTGGATGTCTAAGGCTAATAATCTCTACAAAATTGGCAATGTGTCCAAACTACCCACACTGATTGGCTTCTTTTTCAAGGAATCTATTACCTTGTTTACCCTGCATAAGTGGTACAGAATTGGAAAGTTGTAGTCCTTCAGTAGCTCACTACTTCACCGTTTCCTCAAAT